>BLSH010374275.1:171146-184773 GCA_018402905.1 Glandirana rugosa | reverse complement strand
GTTAAGACCTTCTAGATTTCGATCAAAACAAATCGATGGACCTTAGTCTCGGTTCCCCTGCCAGTCTTTTTACATTGTGTCTTACCCAGGTGTAAACAGATTATTGTTGTTCTTCCACGTATGAATCTCTTACCGAGTTGAGAAACGGGGGTTAAAACCTTTCCCATGTCTCTTTGTATTTCTTGAACAAAATGAATCTTTTAGGTAATTAAGTTTATCCACTACCCCCTCGTTTTCAGTTTCTTTTGTTTAGTTGCCACCCGAAATATATATCTCTTTAGGAATTGACGTGTCCTCTTTCAATACAATAGTGGATTAACCTTCGTTGTCCGTGCGAGCATTCGGGTTCCGTCCGGACCCGGACCCGGACTTTGTCCCGAAGTTCGGACGGACCAGCAGAACCCGAACGTCCAGGTGTTCGCTCAACTCTAGAAATGAATAAAGAAATAAGTAAAAAAATATAAATAATATGTGATCGCCCCTCAAATTCTGTTCTTTCAGCTTGTATACACCCAATTAGGTGATAACATAACTTTCTCCTGTGCAGTTAAGGATTTCTCTATATATAAAGCCCACCGTTGATTTGTTTTCTTTGACTTTTGCTCCCCCATCACCTATTTGAATTAATGGATTTTCTAAGTAAAACAAGTTCTTTATGTTTCTCTGTACCCTTTCCAAAATTGGGGGCAAAGAGTTGAGCCATTCTCTAAGTATGCACCTTCTTGTTGTTATTAGACAAATGTGGACCCATTCTGTGTTACATTTTTCTGACCGTCCCCTTGGCTCTGATTCCAGGTAGCTAAACAAAACTAGCTTTAGATCTTCCAGAATTGTGTAACCACAGATCTTAGATGCATAGCTTAGTACTTGCTTCCAAAAACTATTAACTAAGGGACAACACCAAAAATAGTGTGCTAACATGGCCTTATTTTCTCCACATTTTGGACAACTAAGCTTGAGTCCTGTCTGCAGACAGGACAGGCCTTACCATGGGTCCCACAGAGTCCATTGGACCCAGGCGGCACTTTAAGAGGTGCAGCACATTGATGCCCAAGATCATGGGCGGACTAACCATTCGGAGGCCCGTCACCACTAGGGGGCCCTATGAGAGGCTCCTGTCCTGGACACTCACTCCAACTAGTTGGTACAGAAAGGAATGAGTAGGAGCGGACTGACATGGGATGGGGGTGGTGTGAACATGGAGGCATCTTAGTGATGAAGTGTGCAGCATCAAACAAAATAACTGTGCATGGGTAGGGGTGTGTGCTGAGAGTTGTGGATGGAATGGTGTGTAAAGGTGAGAGCTATGGATAGCTAATGCAGAAGATGTGGAAGAAGACAGATTTCAGATGTCAAATAGGTGCAGAGATGTTCTGTGGACTGGGACGCACAAGTGACATGTGGACGGGGATGCAGAGGTGACATGTGGACTGGGACGCACAAGAGACATGTGGACGGGGACGCAGAAGTGACATGTGGATGGGGATGCAGAGGTGATATGTGGACTGGGACGCACAAGTGACATGTGGAAGTGGATGCAGAGATGAACCGACACAGAAAATGACAGTTTTTAAAAAATATTTATATTTTTTATATACAGTTGTATTATATTCCACGTTTAATTAATATCATAAATTTAAATTCATATGAATTTATTGTTGGCCATTATTGGCACCTTTAGTGCAAGGAAAGCTAAAAGAAAAATGCAGTCTGCAGTCTGTGACCATCTCTTGTGTCATGTCTGCAGTCTCTTACTTAAACTTAAACACATTGCTAATAGTATTGGCAAATTTTCCACTTGGTGCACCTCTAGCAGACATGATACAGGAGATGATCAGAGACTGCAGACATAGCACAGGAGACGGTCAGAGACTGCAGACATAGCACAGGAGACGGTCAGAGACTGCAGACATAGCACAGGAGACGGTCAGAGACTGCAGACATAGCACAGGAGACAATAAAACAGAAAGATTGCTGCGCCAAACCCCTGCTTATTAGAATACAGGGAAGGCTCCTGTATATACGTGAAATGTAATTTAAACCAGCAGCCAACACAAACACTGTTGAACGCAATGTAATCACAATATGGAAAAATGGTGTAGCGCTGATAAATAGTCCATCCAATATTAAATCTTAATTCTGTTTCTTCACATGGCATCAAGAAAAGTTTCAATCCAATTTCTAGAGTCAGAGATAGTGAAAAAATAGTGAAGAAGCCGCCACCATCACCGCACACACTGACTCTTACCCCCTCAGGTGGACCCTTATTACAGGGGTCTTTTAACGCATGAACCAAAGGGTTAATCCGTGTGTTTTTTCACCAGACCGCTATCTCCTCTTGCTCCGCTCTCAACAGCGTATGTAAGCAAAGAAACAATCCATAGTGCAACACGTATAGACAAAGGATTTATTTGAGCTTTTAAAACATTACACTCACATGTCCTCAGACTGAAAAGCGCATTTTAAACTAGTAGCGGTAAGCGTCCAGCACTTCCCACATCTTAGATGGCTGTGTTGTCCTCGTTCGCCGTTCCGTCCGTACGGGTGACGGTCAGAGACTGCAGGCGTACTACAGGAGATGGTCAGAGACTGCAGGTGTACTACAGGAGACGGTCAGAGACTGCAGGCATACTACAGGAGATGGTCAGAGACTGCAGGCGTACTACAGGAGACGGTCAGAGACTGCAGGCGTACTACAGGAGATGGTCAGAGACTGCAGACATGATACAAGAGATCAATGCAGCTGAGAGGGAGAGAGAGAGAGGTATGGGGGAGGAGAGAGGGAGAGAGTGGGAGAGAGAGAGAGGGAGAGAGAGAGAAAAAAAAATAATAATACAGTGTGTCAGTGAAAATGTCCAGTCACTTGGAATGCTGAGCAGTATATCAGTGTGGCTTTTGGCTTGGCTGCTTTCATTTTTTCACAGACCAGCAGGGAGGGGGGGCAGAGAGGATGTGTTTGGAGTTGCTAAGGGCAGACTGCAGACATGCTGGAGGTGATGTGGACGGAGTCATCTGCACACAGTGACATGCATACAGATAGCAGAGGACAGAGCAGCCATCGGAGGAGAGAGGGGGAGGAGAGGAGCAAGTGGATGGGTTTTCTGGTGACCGGCATCTAATTTCAGCATGGCATGTTTTACCAGATGCTCCCCCCGCCCCCCTCCCTCCCGGTGTCTGTGGTGTTCAGGATCAGCCCTAGCACGATCTCGGGGTGTGTCAGGGAGCTGGATTAAATCGCCGGCCAGCTCTGTAACAATGTCCTTCCTAGACAGCCTCCCCTGACACATGGCACAATGATTCCTGGTATTGGATCATTGTGCCGTCCATCAAAAGAGGCTGCCTAGGAGGCAGGACATTGTTACAGAGCTGCCCAGCGATTTAATCCAGCTCCATGACACAGCGCGAGATTGCGAGGAGGGAGGGGAGGACTCTGCCAGGATGACACAAGTGCAGCACCCGGTGGGGTGGGGCGACCCCGCCCCTTTTTCGGCTTGGGGCGACCCCGCCCCTTTTTCGGCTTCATTATTGGCATTTATTTTCTTTCGGCCTCTTGCCGAAAATGCCATTTTCGGCCGAAATGTTTCGGCCGCCGAAATTTCGGCGCATCCCTAATTTTTGGATATTAGATCTACCTAGATCAAAAACTCTAAGCCTAGTCAAGTATGGATAAATGACAGATATAGACAAATCTGCTATTTCTACTAAACTGTGCAAACAGGAAGTAGACATGTCCCATATAGGATGTGACGTAATACTCTTCCAGTAAGAGGTCACTTGAATAAAATTAAAAATAATATCATGGGAGAATATGAAATTTCTGGCTTAAAGCCTGAAAAGTGCATGGATTTCCTGTATCCACATCAAACAATTGATGCAAATGTGTTAAACCCTGGTTTGCCCATCTGCGAAAAGCTATATGTTGTTCACCTGCAGGAAATGCTGGATTACTTCTAATAGAGAGAGATTTTGTACAATATGAAGATTTATGGTTATATTTTCCAACTTCTCTCCACGCAACCACTGTATCTTTAATCAAGATGTTTTGGCGATTTAATAAAGGTAATTTTGCAGGTGGACAATGCAAAAGGGCTGTCAGATTCCAAGGTGCTGTTATATTTCATTCCAGCTCTATATTTGAAAACCTAGATCTACCCACTATCCAATCTGTGGCATGTCTCAACAGACACGATAAATTATATAATCGTATATTGGGTAAAGCCACCCCCTCTTTCTTAGGTAAATAGAGTTTTTTGAGCGCGATCCAAGGTTTCTTACCCTGCCAGATGAATTTGCAGAACATTCAACACATTCACGTCTTTATACTTAAGAAGAAATGGGAATGTATGCATTGGATAGAGTAATTTAGAAAAACATCTTTATAAAATGGATTCAACAAAACAGAGTTATAGGTTATGATGTCTGATCTGTCAGTTCTCTACACATTTTTTTAATCTTTGATGGGAAATTTAACATACAGATGCTGGAGTCTTCCCTATTTTAATTCCTAAATATGTGACCGTATTAGCCACTGCAAAGCCGACCTTATGACGCCATTTTTGTCCCATTCTAGAGGTTAACAATAAGACTTCACATTTAGTGGTATTAATTCATTGATTAAATAATTAATTGAAAATAAGTCGCATTGCATGATTAACTTATATCATTTAGGAATATCATCATTTGGATTTGTTGCAAATATTATGATGTCATCTGCAAAAAGACATATTTTAAGTTGTTCCCCTTCCCCTATAGAAATGCCTGAGGTCTCCAAGGTAGATTACAGTAATCTAGACAGGAGCTTCATTGCCAAACTGAACAAAAGTGGTGACAGTGGGCATCCTGTCTGGTACCTTTAGAGAGGAGGAAAGGGATAGAGATAAAGCCTGTGGTATATACTCTAGCAACCGGGTTGTTATACATAATTGATAGAAAGTGCATAAACTGTAATTGAAATCCCATATTTTGCAGAACTTGAACTAACCATGCCAGGTCCACGTTTTCAAAACGTATATGCGTTCCGCTATCAGTTTTGACCAAATTTTTAAGTGAACATTTATTAACGAGATCAGACAATATGACCCGGTTGTGTTGGATCTTTTCCTTTCTTAAGCAAAACCTTTACATTGTCCTCTTTTCCTGTATCTAGATAGTCCACTCCGGTCCACATGTCGGAATATAATGAATGCAATATTGGGGTAAATTGCGTTTGTAATATTTTATATACCTCCCCTGTATAACCATCTGGTTGCAGAGCTTTTTCATTTGGAAGTTGCTTAATAATCTTTATAATTTCTTCCATTGATATGGGGCTATTGAGGGCTGCTAAAGCTTCCGAGGATAATTTTGGGAGAGGAACTTGATGCAGAAATTTTCCCCTAATAAGATTTGCCAATATCTTTCCTGCTTTATTTCCATATTTATGAAATTTTAATCTTATATAGGCTTCAAAATTTGATGCCCAATAATCAAATTGCTGTTTGGTCTTTATCATATCCCTCACTAGATTGTTTCGATGGAGAACAAGATAGTTGAACCACTTCAGCCCCGGAAGGATTTCCCATGTTAGGGCCAGAGCACTTTTTGCGATTCGGCACTGCGTCACTTTAACTGACAATTGCGCGGTCCTGCGACGTTGTACCCAATCCTTTTTTTCCCACAAATAGAGCTTTCTTTTGGTGGTATTTGGTCACCTCTGCGTCATATCTGATCACCGCTCGCTATAAACAAAAAAATAGCGCCAATTTTGCAAAAAAAAACAATATTTCGTACTTTTTGTTAAAATACATATCCAAAAAAATATATATATATAAAAAAACAAATGTATTCATCGGTTTTGGCCAATTTATATTCTTCCTCATATTTTTGGTAAAAAAAATCACAATCGGTGTTTATTGATTGGTTTGCGCTCTGCGATTTTTATTGTGACTTTGATATTGGGGCGGACATGTGGGACATTTTTTACACTTTTTTGGGACCAATGACATTTATACAGTGATTAGAAATTTAAATATCCACTGATTACTGTGTAAATAGCATTGGCAGTGAAGGGGTTAACCTGGGGGGGGCTATCTAGGGGTTACCTGTGTTCCCTGGGTGTGTTCTAACTGTGAGGGGGCTGGGCTGTCAGGGGCACCAGAGATCTAACTGATCCCAGTAGATCTCTGACATGCCGCCTGACAGAGGGGGGAACCGCTGTGTTTACATTGGCGGTTCCCCGTTTATCTTCTCTGTCAAGAAATCGCGGCTCACCGGCGGAGATAAAGTCCACTCGAGCCGCGGCCACAACTCTGCAGAGTGCGGTGGGCGTGAGAGCATGCCACCACCAGCGCGCTCCCACCCGCTACTGCGCACACACGAGTCGCCGTTTATAGACGGCAATTCGCATTACAGAGCCACACTGCAGCAGTAAATGTACGTGAGCCGGTCGGGAACCAGTGAATTTGAGCCCTACATAGTAGACTGCTCGCTTCAATGTACTGGGCTCTAACTTTTTTCTTTAAAGCTGTAACGTATGATATAATCTTGCCTCTCATAAATGCTTTACCTGTTTCCCAAAATAACTTCATATTAGTTCTATGGATGGCATTATATACTTCATACTCCTCCCAAGACTCCCTCTACATCTGTTAAAAAGGTTTATCCTGAGACAAATGGGAGGGGAGCCTCCAGATCATAGCATCTCCTTTTGGTATATAATCTAGTATTTCTATCACAATTGGGGAATGATCTGTATGCTTGCATGGGCGAGGTTATGAATATATAATCTATCCTTCTAAAAGTATGGTGAGAGTGAGAAAAGTGTGTATATATTCTGGCTTTCTTTCCCCATTCTCCATATATCTATAATACCTAGCCTCTCTGCCATATCTTGTAATAGAGTAAGCTTTAAGATCTCATCTCTAAATTGGCCCCGCACTTCTTCCTTAACCACTTGCTGACCGCACGCTGCCTACTTACGGTGACAGCGCGGCTCTATTCTGCAAATCAACGTAAATAGGCAGTGATTTACGGACTGGCAGCTAGGGGGCGTGAGTGCGCCGCAGTCGGCACACGCTCATGCCCGCCACTTTCCGGAGGAGTGTGCCCCTGGCTCAGGCGGACCGGTGTCTGCCGGCGAGCCGCGATGAGCTGCCAGAGGGAGAAAACGGGGAACCGCCGATGTAAACACG
The DNA here is from genome assembly GCA_018402905.1 of Glandirana rugosa. Lineage (NCBI taxonomy): Eukaryota > Metazoa > Chordata > Amphibia > Anura > Ranidae > Glandirana > Glandirana rugosa. Next base: position 177,604 of record BLSH010374275.1, on the reverse strand, counting down.
GCGGTTCCCTGTTCTGTCGGTGGGGACATAAGGGATCTACTTATCACTGTCACTGGGATCAGTTAGATCTCTTATGCCCAAGGTATCCCAGCCCCCTCACAGTTAGAACACGCCCAGGGAACACAGTTAACCCCTAGATCTCCCCTGCATGTTAACCCCTTCACTGCCAATGACATTTATACAGTAATCAGTGGATATTTACATTTCTGATCGCTGTATAAATGTCATTGGTCCCAAAAAGTGTCAAAAATGTCCGACATGTCCGCCCCAATATCAAAGTCCCGATAAAAATCGCCGCCATTACTGAAAAAAAAAAATGTAAAAACGCCAGAAATTTATTCTCAAGGTTTGTAAATGCGGCAACTTTTGTGCAAACCAATCAATAAACGCCGATTGTGATTTTTTTTTTACCAAAAAATATGAGGAAGAATATAAATCGGCCAAAAGCAATGAATACATTTGTTTTTTTATTTTTTTTTTGGATTTGTATTTTAGCAAAAAGTAAGAAATATTGTTTTTTTTGCAAAATTGTCGCTCTTTTTTTGTTTATAGCGGTGATCAGAAATGACACAGAGGTGACCAAATACCACCAAAAGAAAGCTCTATTTGTGGGAAAAAAGGATGCAAATTTAATTTGGGTGCAACGTTGCACGGCCGCACAATTGTCAGCTAAAGTGACACAGTGCCGAATTGCAAAAAGTGCTCTGGTCCTACAGTGGCAAATCCTTCCGGGGGTGAAGTGGTTAAGGAGTTACTTTCTATCTATAATTGAATTGAAGTCTCCTGCTATAATTTTATCTTTGATTTCACCCTGCATAATCCATGAGGCGAATTTCTGGAAAGGTTTGGGAAGCAGAGTTTGGAAAATATAAATTATACACAGACAACTTTTTACCAGAAATTTGAAAACAAATATGAATCCTTCTTCCCTCATAGTCCTGTCTTTTTGAGATAACAGAATAATTGAATGATTTATTTAGGAGAATCTTTAGCCTTGCCGTTTTCCTCACCAATGGGATGCCAATGGCTTCACCGACCCAGTGTTTCTGCATCCTATGAAAATCTGTAATGGGCAGATGTGTCTCTTGTAACAAGGCCACGTACGCCTTAAAGCGTTTCAAATGCTGCAACACCATGTTGCGTTTAGAGGGGGACCGCAAACCATTTACATTCCGGGAAACAACCTTCATGTATGCACTAATCCAAGGATGTACAGATTAATAAAATATAGGTTCCCATTTACTAAATATGAGGAGGTACAATCTTTTGCTATATAAAAATAATACATGAGAATAGCTTGCATTTCAGCCCAGTTTGAGAGAGTCTTGTTGCCAGTGTGTCATGAAATTGCAAATCACCACCAACATTGAACAAAATACAAAAAACTAACACCAAAAACACAAAAAACAAAGAGAGAAAAAAAAGAAAAAAACACAAGGCAAAAAAAAAAAAAAAAACACAAGGGAGAAGAAAAAGAAAAAATAAACCCTTTTTTTCTGACGTCCTTTTTTCCTGTGTTACGAACCACACATCTACTGCTTCAAACAGCTTAGGGGCTTTGAAAAAAATATAAAAAAATTAACATGTAGCTGCTTTTCTTATATTTTTTTTTCATACAAGGTATGCTCATCAATGTACCATATCTCCCAGATAATCTAGCAGAATAAACTATTACAGAGAACAGGTTGGTTTACTAAAAAAACAAAAAAACTTCAAAGAGAGCGCAAAATCCGGTGCAGCCCCACATAGAAAACCAACCAGCCTCCAGGCTTCCTTGTCAAAGCCCAATTGAACAGGTTGAAGTGGGACTGATTGGCAACCACACACAGCTGCACCAGACCCCACAATCCCCCGCCCCAGCAAACCAACCCGTGTTATTAGTCAGTTATCAAATCAGATAGAGAAGTTGCTATTCATATTAAGTGTTCCCTAACTACTTCAGTGGAGTTAGGCTTCAACCCAAATGATATATCGGAGGTTCAGCCATTCTTGTTAAATGGCTATCCTTATCTTCTTAGAAAATAGGGACTCCTAGACTTTAGCTACTTTGCTTTTGTTGATGCCACAGCAACTTCTGATTGATTGTGATCCAAAAATTGACAAGTTTCCTCTGGGTTATTGAACACATGTTGCTTGCCATCAGGTGTCTGTAATCGAAGTATAGCTGGATATGCCAAAGTAAAACTAATCTTCTTCTGAAAAAAAAATCTGTTGAAAGGTTTTTCTCTTTCTCGTTACTTCCACCGAGTAGTCAGTGAACATCAGTAATTTATGGCCATCATCCAGTATTAAATCTTTGCTTGGTTTTCCTGTTCTATATGCCTGTAGAACTTCATTTTGATCTGTATTTGGTTTGGTTTTCCTGTTCTATATGCCTGTAGAACTTCATTTTGATCTGTATAATCCAGGTATCATAATATTACCGAGCAAGGATTTTTGCGGCCTGGGATGTTGGGACCAATTCTATTGGCCCGTTCCACTTTACATGGATTTGAGAGTCCCAGTATATCTGGAATTTTATTGGAGCATATGGACGGCAGCATGTCAGCTTTGTAGGATTCTGGTAGCCCTATTATACGAAAGTTGTTTCTTCTGGATCGGCTATCTAAATCCTCAATTTTATCCATCATTACCTTCATTTGACTAGTAACATCCTCCATATCCTTTAGATATTTTTCTGCTTCAGATTCCAAAGTATCCACACGGTCCTCTACCTCTGTCAGTCGCTGTGCCTGATTTACTAAATCCTGCTCCAGGACCTTAGCCACCGCTTCACTGACTCCTGAATTGTAGATTTTTTAGAGTAATTCTGCCACAGCTGCCACTATTTTTGTATGGCTCAAAGAAAGCTCAGTATCTTCATCAGCTGACTGAAGATTTGTATCTGATTGTGACATTGTATGTTCAAAATCACCCATGTCAACATTAACATGTGGCACAGCTTTTGTGTCCATGTCGGTCTTGAGTTAATGCAGGTATTCACATGCGATTTTTCCGTGTATTTATCCATCACACGTAAATGTCCAGCTGATATTAATATTGTTGACCTCAATTAGCAGGCTGCTTGGAATAGCTTATAAAGGCTCCAAACTAACAGACTGACACGTTTGAAAGGCTGGCGATTTTTAAGTTGCAATATTACCTTGAAGACAAGCTAATTTTAACTTCAAGCTGATTTCATGGCTTCAATTTGACAAACTGACACACGTAGGTGAACCTAAGCAGCAAGCAGGCTTTTAAGGTTAGAAAACTACAAAGTCCATCCGCAGGCGTTTTATGATTACAAGCTGACGTGCAAAAATACAGACAGACACAAGTAGGTATACACACAAAGGCAGACTGACAGATTCAAGTAGCAAGCGTATTATAGTCGTGCACAATTGCCGTTGTCCAATTTAAAATTGCAAGCAGATACTAGCAAATAGAAAAACAGACAGATAAGCAAGCATAGCCTGCATGTGACTTATTTAGCTTTGTTCTATCCAGGTTTCAGGCTAGTGGGCAGACTGGCTTGAGTAGCAAACAACGCAGAAGTTCCTAAGTCCTCCACAATTTTATATTTGCAGCTTCTCAGTTGCAAGGAAACACAGATAGAGACAGGAGAGTTAGTAGGCACAAGCTGACACAGCAGTTGTACCAGTGCAGTTATATCAGTGCAGTTCTTTTTGTTGCAAGCAGTTGGATTAATAGGCACAGACTCGGAAACCAGGCTTCCAGATAGTGTTGATGGAAAGATTGATGTTGTTGTTAATGTTGTCAGCAGGAATGCCAGGAATGTCGGCTCCCTTCAGTAACTATTCTCAGAGATGCCAATTAGCTGTTTCAGTGTGACTGTCAGTAGTACAGAGCCAATGATGCATGAGGGGAATGTGGAGAATGTAAGTATGGACACCGATATCAAGGAACACTGTCTGCTGTTTTCCAAGCAGCAGCTATTGCCCCAGCTGTGCTTGAGCTCTCTTCTCTGCTTGCAGCCACTACATCAGGCGCCAGAACTGGAAGCCTTAAAAGCTTTTTATGCGATATTGACCAGCACATTTTTTTTCCTGGTAAATACTGCATATTTGTTTTTGTTTTTTTTAATGAATTGGATTTTATTTACTGCATGTGATAATGTAAGCAAATGAGTAATTTCATACCCTTATCACACGCGGTAAAGCTTTGTGAATTGACCCGATTGTTTGTAGAATTTTGAAGAAAATAATGAATTTAATCCATTACCAAGGCTGTAACAAAATGTGAAAAAAGTGTTGTGAATACTTTCTGTATGCACTGTATGTCTTGAGTTCGTAAACGTACTTTATCTCAAACTTAGAAATGTCTCTGGTTTTATTACACTCCCTCCAATGTGTTTGAGTTTGTCAATTCCAACAGAGGAGATATCTTTGGGGTTCATATGAAATTTCCTAAAATGTGCTAACTATGGCTATGGTTTTTAAACCCTCACTTAATATTGTATATATGTTCCCACAGACAACCTCTGAGACGCCTAGTAGTCCTTCCAACATTGGTGTTTCCTACAAATACATTGGAGGAGATAGACAACATGTGTGGAATTACAAGATGTAAATGTGTCAACGGCATAACTCTTACCTGTACTTTGTGAGGCAAATTGATGTTTCTACATCTATTTCCCTTGACTTCACAGATCACACATTTATTTTATGGGTAGAAACCTCTCATATCAGCAAAAAAGTCAGTTTAGGAGGTGGGATGATCAGGGCCTAGTACCCTGAGTTATTACTATTTTTTACTACCCAGCACCTAATTAAAGGCACGAGCACTTTATGATAAAAAGAACCTGAAGAACATTTTCGGGAAAAAAGGATTGAAGTATTATTACCACTGGACTGCACTAGCACTTCTATTTGGAAACACGGACTGTATACTAGCAAATTTTGCACAGAGCACAGCATGTTTATGTTGTATATCATTTTGGAAAATTTTGCATGTAATACTGTTGTAATTATACATGAGATTGCAAGTACTAATTAGCATTATATAAAAGGAAAATAGGGGGAGCACCATTTGGCAAGCGCTGCTAGAACAGCAAAACACTCTGTTCACATAAATCACAAAAGAAAAATACTTAGCACAGACAGTAGGACCCCGTCCTTCCGAGGCTCATCCAAAAGGGTTTGTAAAGTTTTTGGGCCCTCTTTTATACACACTCTCTGCTCTACTCCCACCCATAACTCCATTCACCCCCATGGCACCTTCCCATTGGTCTAAAGTTGCTTCAATTCCGGATTGGCCAGACTTGAAGCTTGTTGAGTTTCATGCATTTCATCGAAGCTTTACGGTGCCTTCACGTCTCCTGTGTGTCTGTTAATTAAGACTACCAAACAGTCCCCAAATTAACATGTTAAGAGTCTGCATTAGATGGAGACATAATGTCTGAATGCCCCTCCTGAAGACAACAGGGTAACTTCGTTAACATGCATGAGACTATTGCTTCAGAATACATGAAGAAGCCCTCCCACTCTCATTATATCACCTTCAAAAGACAAAGGATATACTCAATTGCAATGCATTTAATTAAGATATTGAAGGGATCAGCCTTGTAAATAACAACCCAGGCGAATGTTTCATATGAAACCATGAAATATGTAAAGTGCATAGAATCCAAAGGGACTTCCTGAATATTGTGCCACTGTCCCTAAGACAATTGAACAAAGGTTGTGGGAAACCCCACACAATGTGGACGTTTTAAGTGGGCACACCACGAGACAACACCATGTATTTATAAAAGTATACAAAGTTTATTCATACATAATAAAAGAGATGCACAAACATAGAGGTCGTGTCATACAAGTTTAAAAATAAAATTCAGACCGTTTCATATCAGTGGGACCTTGTAGAAGGGACCACACCATATGATACGTTCCAACCTGAGCAAAATCAGTCATTGAGTATAAAATTCACAGTACAATCATGGTGTGTATACACACACTGATGTGGGAGTCTACGCGTTTCGCTATGAGCTTCCTCAGGACCCCACTCATAGCATGGCTGTCAGTTGCTGAAGTAACTAATGATCAAGAAAAAAACAGGAAAGCACAAAATTACCATTGGCATTATGACATTAAAAGTCATAACACAAAATACACGCAATTGGTTAGTATGAACCTTATACATAACACCTATATATATGCAAATACAAAAACCCTTATGTTTAGGTGCTTATATGTGACTCCGTGCGGTCCAGGACGGCACTCAGGGGGGCGGACACAGGGGATTGTAAAGCCCGGACTCCAAGGGAGGTCTATGCCATAAATTAATATCACTCAAAAAACACTGCCGGGCACACCAATCAGTATATATAGATGTAATTACCTGCTATGTATAAAGCACTGGGGTGAATCCTAATACACCCTACTAATTAGTGGGACCCGCACCCTCCAACATGCTATGGGTATTGGGCCGTCTAGAAGGACAAAGGAAAGTTCACCACAAAG
>BLSH010374275.1:145476-161886 GCA_018402905.1 Glandirana rugosa | reverse complement strand
TTTTAGAGGAATCACTAACATGGAGCTCAGTGTTGCATGACTGAGTAATTGTCATTCAAAGTGTGAGAGCGCTGAAAGCTGAAAATTGGTCTGGTTGTTAAGGGGGTTTAAGTGCCCAGTGGTCAAGTGGTTAAACACCAGTCCTAATGTGGCAGCTTTTGTGACGCAAGTCACTAAAGACATTGAACAGATGAAAAGTACCAAATATCAGGAAGGGAATTTCACTAGACAACAAAGAGAAGCACTTAAAGCGCTAAGTAACAACAAGGGTATCGTCATAAAACCGTCCAACAAAGGGGGTAATGTAGTGCTGATGGACACACGACAGTATAGGGATATGTGTAATAAGATACTAAACAATAAACCTTGGTATAGAGAAATTTCACAAGACAGTGTTCAGAAGTTTCGTAATGAATTCTATGAACTCATTAGTTGTGCGTACTCTCGAGGTACAATCACTAAGGAGATTTTCGAATCAATAGGAGTAAAAAACCCCCGGACACCTACGTTCTATGCTCTCCCAAAAACGCACAAAAATATGGAGAAGCCTCCAGGGAGACCTATTGTGTCAGGTGTGGGCGCATATGCTGAGCTAGCCAGTCGCCTGGTGGACAGCTATTTGCGCCCACACGTATCCTCTCTGCCATCATATATACAAGATACCCCAGACCTTCTGCGACGAATCAACGGACTTACGGTGCCCCCTAATACTAAATTAGTTGCAATTGATATTGAGGCCCTATACAGCAGCATTCCACACCATAAAGGCCTAGCTGTTATTAGGGAGTTCCTGTATGAGAGACACCAGGATTTTTTCGAATATAATGAATTCATCTTAGCTCTTTTAGAACATATCCTTACCAGGAATGTCTTTTTGTTTGATGACTCCCACTACCTCCAGGTGCAGGGCGTTGCGATAGGGACTTCATGTGCCCCATCGTACGCAAACCTGTACCTGGGGGGGTGGGAGCGTACTCTCCTCTCGGAGGATCGTTATCAGAAATTTTGGCCCCACATTCTCCTCTGGCTCCGATACATAGACAATGTATTTGTTCTGTGGTCGGGGCCAGAGGAGACCCTTTCTGATTTCTTTGCAAGCCTTAATTCAAATGATTTTTATCTTACTTTTACCATGCAGTCCAGTTCTTCCTCTCTCCCGTTTTTGGATATTCAAATCCTAATTGATGCAACAGGTGGCATTTCTACTACTCTATATCGCAAGCTGACGGCAGGCATTACAGTGCTACATGCACAGAGCTTTCATCCCCAACCCTTGGTCAAAAGCATCCCATACTCGCAATATGTCAGGCTGAGACGCATCTGCTCAGATGACATTTCATTTCATCGGGAGTCTAATGCCCTGAGGGACAGGCTTCTGGCTAGAGGATATTCACGCACCCTTTTAAGAAAGGCTTTTAATAAAGCCTTTGGTCGTACAAGAGAGGACATATTGTCCAAAGTTCAAAAGCCCAAACAAGCAGATAGGGTGCGTTTAATCACTCCCTACACTAACCAGTACCAACAGATTAGAACAATCCTGGACAGACACTGGCACCTATTACTAAATGACAAAATCCTGACCACATATATAGGATCTACCTCTGAAATTACATATAAGAGGGCAAAATCAGTTAGGGATCGTGTCACTAGAAGTCATTTCATGGATGACTCAGAAACATCTCACCTAAAGGGGACATGGAGATGTGGCTAGTGTATTTTCTGTTCATATATTTATGAAAACCAGACTTTCTATCTTCCGGGTGGCGGGCTCCACACCGTAGGACATCACGTGGACTGTCAAACCATTGGGATAGTCTACGTGATGTTCTGTGAGTGTGGGGCCTTCTACGTCGGAAAGACTAAACGCCAATTCTGGCGAAGAATCAAGGACCATGTTTATTATGGTCATAAAAATATACTATCCACACTGATTGGCAGACATCTTAGCCTGCACCATAATAGTAATCCCTCAGTGGTGTGGTACGATTTGCAGCCCTGGAGAGGATTTTCCCCAATCCTAGGGGGGGTGAATTTGATAAAATAATATTACAGCGTGAATCCCGCTGGATATACCTACTTAGGGCCACAGAGGCACCAGGATTAAACGAAGCGTTCAGCTTTAAGCCCTTTTTGTAAGGGCAAATATGAGATATGATGTTGCTGACATGGGCTTGTTATGCCTAATTTTCCTTTTTCTATTTTCTTAGCCCCTTTTTGTTTTTTTTCCAAATCCAATCCGAATCGCTACCAATTTTCTGTGATATATATCCTGTCTTTGTACTATAGTGGTATACTGATTTTTGTACTTTCATTGTAAATGTATATACTTGACAATAGTTTTGTGCAGTGGTATTGCTGTTTTGTTTATCATAACTTTTATGGACTCCGTGGGGTTGGGGGCATTCGTTTTTGGGCGGGCATATGTATCCCATGTGGTCAATTTTGACCACGTTAGGGTATGCAGTGGCAGGACCGACCGAGCCCCTCCATGGGCGAGCTCGTCTCACTCAGGTGTTTTCCGGCTGGACCACGCCTCCCCCCTTTACACGCGCCGCGCTCTATTGAGTGGCGGCGGTGTGTAGGGATACACACCAGGCTGCGTGACCACGCCCCTTCTCGGCGTGGAAGGCTCGCCGTATTTTGTGGCGGACAGTGTCATGTGACCAGGTGGGGGAACATATAGCCCTGACTCGTGTATGGGCCGGATGTGACGTGGGGACGCGGCAGGAAGCAGGAAGTAAGGTAGGGGATTCCACATGGATCGTGTTTGTTTGGCGTAACATGACGAAGAGACATTTGTGATGCATCTGTTGTCCCTTGATTCCTCATAGGGGCTCTCTGGGGCTTTCTACTCTGGACTGTTAAGCGCCCAAATACCATCTGGACTCGCTTTTAAGGTACACTTAGATTCACTATGGGACTTGTTATCTAAGGTCTAATATATGCATTGAGTGCTATAGATGTTTCAGTATAGCCTTTTGACTTATTTTATTTATATGATTACATCTAGGAGGACGCATCTTTCTATGAGGAAAGTATAAATGCTCTCTCCGTGGTTTTGACACTAACTTGGCCTCAGCCCAAATAAAGTTTATTCTCGGGGGTTTCCGTGCGGTGCCTCCTGTTAGTTAAGCTAGTTTGTTTTTGGATGTCTTCTCCTCCTCCCCCCTTTTTGGGTCTTCCTCCCTCGTCTCATTTACCAGCCACCTACTAAGGGTACATTGTATAATATCAATATGAGGATGATTTTGTGTTTGACTGTCAGTTAAAAGAGGGGATATGATCCTTTGTGGTGAACTTTCCTTTGTCTTTTTAGACGGCCCAATACCCATAGCATGTTGGAGGGTGCGGGTCCCGCTAATTAGTAGGGTGTATTAGGATTCACCCCAGTGCTTTATACATAGCAGGTAATTACATCTATATATACTGATTGTTGTGCCCGGCAGTGTTTTTTGAGTGATATTAATTTATGGCATAGACCTCCCTTGGAGTCCGTGCTTTACAATCCCCTGTGTCCGCCCCCTTGAGTGCCGTCCTGGACCGCACGGAGTCACATATAAGCACCTAAACATAAGGGGTTTTGTATTTGCATATATATAGGTGTTATGTATAAGGTTCATACTAACCAATTGCGTGTATTTTGTGTTATGACTTTTAATGTCATAATGCCAATGGTAATTTTGTGCTTTCCTGTTTTTTTCTTGATCATTAGTTACTTCAGCAACTGACAGCCATGCTATGAGTGGGGTCCTGAGGAAGCTCATAGCGAAACGCGTAGACTCCCACATCAGTGTGTGTATACACACCATGGTTGTACTGTGAATTTTATACTCAATGACTGATTTTGCACAGGTTGGAACGTATCATATGGTGTGGTCCCTTCTACAAGGTCCCACTGATATGAAACGGTCTGAATTTTATTTTTAAACTTGTATGACACAACCTCTATGTTTGTGCATCTCTTTTATTATGTATGAATAAACTTTGTATACTTTTATAAATACATGGTGTTGTCGCGTGGTGTGCCCACTTAAAACGTCCACATTGTGTGGGGTTTCCCACAACCTTTGTTCAAATGTAAAGTGCATAGTTTATATATATTTGACTGGGCATGGTATATTCAGAACTCTCTATCTTAAGGGGCAAATTCTGAATTGAAAGAGACCAAACAAAGGCTATCTTGGAGCACCTTGATGCAAATATTGATTTCCACAGTCCTAATAAGGGTTTGACAAAAATATACATCACTTCACCAAAATATCTAAAATATTTCACATCAGTTCCCCCTGAAGTTCATTATTGAACTTAGTCCCTCCCACAATGATTTTGCACCCACCCACAACTGCCCGGAAGGCCCAGCCCCCCCAACCACCACCACTGCGGCCTCCTCTTCTTATTTTTAGCACGACAAGACACATCAAGGTAGACTTGAGACTGAATGATCAAAGAAGTTCTGGGGCCACTGAGACTTTACATTTGGACAATGAGTACCTGTGCTGCGATATTTCCACGCTCCATTGCCTTGGAAGAGTGGAACTCCAACATTGATGGCGGGATCCTGGCATATCTAGTCCTGTAGCTTTAGGTATGCTGTGTAATGATTGCAAAGATTGGATCAGACCGCGAGACTGCACTTTTCAGCATGGTGACGGAAAGTGCAGGAGAGTCTAGTCGTAGGACCTTTGTCTCAAGATATGGCTTGGTTTGTTGTTGTAGCTTCTTCAGGTAGTAGTAGGGTGGGCCTCCAGACAGCAGTGCATGAATACAAAAAGAAAAAAGGAGAATGTCAGTGTACAGTTATTGGAGGAATTGCAGACAGAAGCAATGGTTTGGCCATTAGTACTTAAAAGGATTGTAATAGGGATGGGTAGAGTGGGTTCCCCACAGGGTACAGAGTCAGAGCGCCAGCTAGTATCTTACTAGAGCCCCTGAAGGTGGGGATAGTCAACACTGCTTGATATTGCCAAGTCCCTGGGTACACCACACTTACCCACGGGGCTTGGGTTAAAACAGTAGGCGGACTGGGGGATGTAGACTTACAATAAGACATAAGACCTGGATGTCCAGGGATACTTTGGTTTCAATTTTTGTGAAGTATGGTGGTGCAATGTTTAAAAAAACATTATAAGGCTGTGGGTCCCCAGCCGACTCGAAACTGAGTTGGACAGGAACGCCAAAACCTCAGAATTTACAAAAAATTATAGGGCTGATGTGTTGGTTACATTATCTAAGGATATCTAAGATAGAAACCCAAAAGAACAACCTAGGGGGCATAATATTAAACCAGGTAAAGGAAAGAAAGAGAGGTAAGTAATGAAAATCAACAAGAACAGTAAAACATATAATGAGACAGAAGAAAAACAATAAAAAACAAAAAAATTACTGATTTAATGCTGCTCCAACCAATGTTTTTATTTTACACATCCCACTTTGGACAATAAGAGAGCATTGAATCTGTATTAAAGAAAAAAACAATACATAGTTGCCCTGGAAACTATTGCTGACTGCCTTAAAAAGGAGAAATATATATATATATATATATATATATATAGTTTCATAACAAAAAGGGCAACTCCTCTCCCTCTAGTGATAAGTGGTATGGATGGCAAGGATGTGCAGTAGACTCCCCGAGATAGTGTACAACGCTGAGTGCAGTTCACCCTGTATGCCCCAAGTATTTTAAATAAGGTTGGGATAACTCCTCGGCATCCATGAGACATGACCCTTCCTTGTGCCAGCATTGCTGTCTCATGATCCTATCTTGTTTCCCCTGGCATAACACAATTTCTTCTTTCCTCCAGCACTCATCCGTATCAATCATCTGAGGTTGTCCGGACTTATAAACCATCAGATCATGATGGACTCAGGGGTGTAGTACGGTAGAGTCTGATAGGATAGTACCCAAATTGACTGTGGTATATGAACGATGTTCAACCCCTGCAATTGGAATCAGAGATGAGACAGTGCAAGTTAGGTTTTGACACCAATGGAACTAAGTCATCCACCAATCCATATGACTCATAGCAAATTTGGATACTACCCTACCTGCTGGTCTTCTCAAATTCAGTGGGAATTGCCCTGCTGAAAAAGAGGCAAGCATTACTCTGAGGTCCTGGGACAATTCTGATTGTACCTCTGGGTGCAAGATAAAGCGAGTTGGATTTTTTCCTGTACCTTGGATAATCCTGCTATCAATCCTGTGAATTTTTGTTTCATTACCTCAGATAGTGAGGCAGTAACATCAATTTGAGCATGTTGTAGATTTTCAAGGATATGATTCACATCTAACTGCACCCTAAAACCTTCCCCAACATGTTGTGCCAAGCCTCCAAACTTGTTTCTGAGTACTTCCAGAACCATTGTGTTCAGAGTACCCAGAGCTACACCCCCTGCTCCTAAGGCAGTCTCTATTAAACCTCTCTTTGTTCTATGAATGAGATTGTGGGGATACCCCTGCGCTACCACTTGGTGATTTGTTAAATAATTGAGTATAGTCAATTGGTGTGGACAGCTGCTAGCACTTAGTTTTCCATGACTATTTTAAGCTGAGAAAAAAAGGGTGTGTGGTGCAGCGCTGTCTGTAATAAATTGCTGTGGTATATATATCATATAAATGACTTGTGTGCTCTAGTGCAAAACAACATTCATGTGATAACATATAATTATATTAACAAAACACAGTGTGATGATACTCCAGGTGTTTAGGGCATGTGTCTCAAGGATGGACACCCAATAGACCTGCTGATTAAACCATGTGTCTCAAGGCTGGACACTTATAACATAAACAATAACTTCAATTAATCGATAAGTGGTTTGCAAATTCAAAACCCGAGTGTGTGAAAGGATCACATAGGCAGGGGACAGATTTAGAAAAAATAAAAAAAAAATCAATATTCTACATCTTAATGTTCAAGTCTGTGTCGCTTTAAATATAAATGTGGAAATAAACTTTTTCACCAGTGTTTTAACATCTGTGCACTAATAATCCAGTGTGATTAAAACGTGACTTTTTCCTTAGTGTGTCCTAGCCCCTCACATGAGGTGTGCTAGCAACTTAGCACATAAAGGTATCTTTGTGCTGGTCTTTTCCTCGTCTCACCTCTAGAGGTCTCCTTTGTATCTCCTTGGTATATGGTTGTGTTGTTGGTGGGTCTTTCACTAAATTCAGGGAGATAAACCTCCCAATGGGTGGGTGTGAGAAAAAGAAAGAGACTTTCCTTGTTCTGATACTGTTGGTTTAGAACATTTATTAAAATAATTAAAATCAACACTCACATTTAAAATACAGAAAGACCCGTATCTCTGATGAGCGCCGAGCTCATTTGTATCCCTGTGTGGATTCTAATCACCTCTGCTGCCGTCCTACGCGTTACGTCACGTGTCACTTGACTTCATCAATGGGGATGCCATTGATCAAGTCACGTGACACGTGACGTAACGCGCAGGATGGAAACACTTGTCCACTAGTGACCCTTGAACGAGTTCTGGGAAGTCATAATAGTACCTCTTATGTTCTTTCTCTTCCCCCTGATTGAAGATGATATAAACAATATAACACCCTTCATAGTTTTCCCCTGTGAGATCTACTGGATATAATTTTCTATTTTTGCATTTTACCATCCATGGATCGGACCCCTTGGTTAAGTTTATTATGGATACTTTGTAGGCCTTGGTATCATGATCTACAAACATTCTGTTTGTAGTTTGACTGCCATTGGATTTCTCAGGAAAAATTCCTAGGATTAGGCATTCCCTATCCTTGGGGTCCCAATTTCTTTCACACAAGGCAATGTCCTCATCTATGTGATATGTTACATACAGTATGGTATCAGGGCTATCTTTCACCACCCACTGTATTAGTTCCCCCTCACTAGGACTAGTCCTCAAGTATGGGAGTCTGCAAAGCCTATCTAGTAGATACCCTTCCCCAATGTCTCCCATGGCTGTATGAAAGCTGTAAGGGTGGGGATCAAGGCCGGTGGTATGTTCTAGAAAGGACCCATCAAAACCCATTCCTACTATGGCATGAACGAGTATATACCCATGCAAGTACATTGGGCATCTGGGGAGCACTTGTCCTTGTTTACATTCTACTTTATGGATCTGCGTGTGACTCTACCCCTCAGGTTTTATCACCCATTTACTATACTCCTCCGGTGGATTCCAGGGTGCATGCTCTGGAGCTGGAGTTTCTTGACCAGAAACAAGAGCACCCCAGCCGAGTAAACTTATGATCAGGGGGGACAGGCCCATTCCACCAGGCTCCCTAAACATTCTTCTGAACTTGTTTGCAATCAGAAGCATGCACCCAAGAGATTTTTCCCTCTATCTTCACTGAGGTGGGGGTTGTCAGCAATACCTGGTAGGGACCCTCAAACCTGGGCTCCAGCCCTCTTCATTGAAATTTCTTGATCACCACCCAATCTCCAGGCAGTAAGGAGTGAGATTTACGGTCAGAATTTGGGTCTGGAATAGAAGAGAAAACTTGGGCATGCAACTTAGTGAGCTGTTTGTGTAATTCCTGCACATACATCTTTAATGAACAATGCATTAAGGTCATCTCTTGTGGAAAAAATAATCCTGTCATTGGGGCTCTCCCAAACAATATCTCAAATGGAGATAGTTTTTCTGGACCTCTAGGAGTATGTCGCATGGATTTTAACACCAGGGGGAGAGCTTGCACCCAAGTCAGCCTTGTATTTTAACAAATTTTGGCTAGTCTATGCTTAATCATTCCATTTCGACCTTCCCCGATGCCTGTGGGTGATAGGGAGTATGGAACTTTTGTTCAGTTTGGAGTCCTTTCATAACCTCGGTCATCACTTGGCCTGTGAAATGGCTCCCTTGTTCAGATTCTACTGTCTCCATTAGGCCATACCTGCACACAATTTCCTGCAACAATTTATTTGCAGTGACTGAAGCAGTAGCATTGGCTACAGGCCATGCCTCTTCCCATCCTGAAAACAGGTCTACGCATACTAGGACATATTGGAATTGCGGAAATTTTGTCAGCTGAATGTAATAAATTTGCAATCTCTGGAAGGGATACTGTGCCTTGGGCAAATGCTTAGTTGGGGTTTTCACAAGCCTCCCAGGATTATGTATCTGACAGGTTACGCACCCTTGACAGATTCTCTCAGCAATAGTGGTGAATCCGGGGGGCACCCAGTGAGTTGTGATTGTGGAGACCATTGCTCCTTTGGACAGATGGGAGGGGCCGTGTGATGCCTCAGCCAAATATGGATAGAGTGCTGCAGGGGCACAGTACCTTCCATCCTCATGGGACCAAAGTCCATCTGTCTCTTTACATCCCTGGTCTCGCCACTTCTGTTTTGTCTTTTCATTGGTTTGCCCTTGCAATTTTTCCAAAACAGACAAATCTACCCATTCAGGACTGTCAGAGGAAGGGGTCACCGTGAAGATTTCTACAGACTCAATACCCGTTATCGCAGCTGCCTTTGCCGCGGCATCCACTCTAGCATTCCCCAATGAAACATAATCCGTGCCTTTGGTGTGTGCTGCACATTTTAGGACTGCAATTTCCTCTGGGAACCACAGTGCCTCAAGGACTTTCTTAATAAGCTCACCATGCTTGATAGGCTTTCCGCAGGTGGTCAGGAAGTCTCTCAGTTTCCATAATTGGTCAAAATCATGGCATATACCAAAAGCATATCTTGGGTCTGTGTATACATTAAACCTTTTTTCTTTCCCTACTATGCAAGCTTGCATGAGAGCCATAAGCTCTGCCACCTGGGCGGACTGATGCCCAGGTAGTTTGCCTCGGAAAAGATCGGAATACAGACCGATCGGCGCCTGCGGGAACGCAGGATTGAGAGGTCCACGAGGGCTGCACGCCTTACCGGGATGACATCCAAAAGTTCCAGCTGTCCTGATTCCTGTCCGGCCACCGCCTCCATTCCACCAGACCTGTCCAAGTCCATGCAAACCAGTTTCCACCATCCACCATTGACCTCAGAAGAGCGCCAGAGGCACATGGCCTTCAGCCTCTGCCTATATTGTGGAGGGCCTGGGCATCTGGCGAAGAATTGCCCTGTTAAGGCCGGTAAGCGGGCCACTCCGACCCAGAAAAGCCTGATGCATTTACCAAGCAACAAAGCTCATCTGGTCATCTCTCTGTTACTACAGCTCCCCAGTGGGGATATCCAGGTGCAGGCAATTATCGATTCAGGAGCCTGCAGTTGCTTCATTGATGCCACTTTCTCAGCCAACCACCAGATCCCACTTCAACCCAAGGACCATCCAATGGTCGTCCAGCTGGCCGATGGAACCACTATTAAACCCGGCCACGTTACCCAGGAGACCATCCCTATACCCGCCAAGTTAGAAGGGGGATATTTGGAATTTCTACGGCTGGACGCCATTGCGTCCCCCCTATTCCCAGTGATTTTGGGTTTTCCCTGGCTCCGGATGCACAACCCCCATATTGACTGGGCCACAGGAAAGTACAGTTCAGTTCTTCCTACTGCCTTCAGCACTGTCTGCCTTCACCCTCTGAGACCCCATCACCTATACTCTGCCTAGACACTGAGCACGACCAGGACACCCGCCTTACTGTACCCGTACCGTACCAGAACTTTCTGGACGTATTCAGTAAGAAAGGAGCCGATGTCCTCCCACCGCATAGGTCATACGACTGTCCGATTGACCTCCTGCCTGGAGCCGAGGTCCCCTTCGGTCGGATCTTCCCCTTGTCTGAAGTAGAGCTAGGGGCCCTCAAGGCCTATCTTGACGAGAACCTGGAAAAGGGATTCATCAGGCCATCTACTTCACCCACCGGTGCGGGAATCTTCTTTGTGGAGAAGAAAGACCGGTCCCTCAGACCCTGTATAGACTACCGGGATCTTAACAGAATCACCATCAAGAACAGGTACCCCCTGCCTTTGGTTTCTGAACTTTTCCAGAGGCTAGGAACTGCAGCCGTGTTCACAAAGTTGGACCTCCGCGGGGCATACAATCTCATCCACATACAGGAAGGGGATGAGTGGAAGACGGCCTTCCGAACCAGGTTTGGTCACTATGAATACCTAGTTATGCCATTTGGACTTTGCAATGCCCCCGCTACATTCCAACACCTGGTAAACAATATTTTCAGAGACTATCTTGACCAATTCGTAGTGATCTACCTGGATGACATTTTAATCTTCTCCCCTTCCATGGAAGAACATTGCAGGCACGTGAGATGTGTGCTTGCCTGCTTTCGGCAACATGGCTTATATGCCAAGGCAGAGAAATGCGCTTTTGAATGCACCAGCATCTCTTTCCTCGGCTTTGACATTTCGGTCACAGGAATAACCATGGACCCACAGAAGGTCTCAGCCATCTTGGACTGGCCCGTGCAAGTCAACAGAAAGGGTGTTCAACGGTTCGTAGGATTCACGAACTTCTATAGAAAGTTCATCAAGGGGTTCTCGGCGGTCATTGCCCCCATCACCCAGCTGACAAAACAGGGTTCGCGTTTCCGTTGGGCGCCTGAAGCTCAAGAGGCTTTCACAAAACTTAAAGAACTGTTCACCTCCGCTCCCATCCTTAAACACCCAGACCCGGCTCTGTCTTACGTCCTTGAGGAGACAGCAGTAGGAGCAGTTCTCTCCCAGAGACGAGGCCCAAAGGCAGCACTCCATCCCATTGCCTTCTTCTCCCGAAAGCTCTCACCCCCCGAAAGGAATTATGACGTCGGTGACCAAGAGCTGCTGGCAATTAAGTCCGCCCTGGAGGAATGGGGGTACCTCCTGGAAGGAGCGACTCACCCTGTTCTGGTCTTCACAGACCACAAGAACCTCGAGTACCTGCGGACCGCTAGGAGGCCTAAACCTCGCCAGGCAAGGTGGGCACTATTTTTCTCGAGGTTCCAAATGCACATCACATACAGGCCTGGGTCTAAAAATGTGAAGCCGGATGCCCTGTCCAGAATGTTTCATGACCTGGGAGATACTTCTCCCCCAGATACAAGCGCCTGCCCTGTCTGTGCCAAGAATAAGACTGAGAGGTCCAAAGCTTGGGGTCTGCTGACTCCACTACCCATCCCGGAGCGACCTTGGTCCCAGATCTCGATGGACTATATAGTGGAGTTGCCTCCATCGGCGGGCTTCAATACCATCCTTGTGGTGGTAGACCGCCTCATGAAGATGGCTCACTTCATACCCATGAAGAGTACCCCTAGCTGAAACAGCTGACATCTTCATCAAAGAGGTGGTCCGCCTTCATGGCATTCCCAGCAACATCTCAGACAGAGTAGTGCAGTTTACGTCCCACTTCTGGAGGTCTCTGTGCTCTTCCTTGGGAATCAGTCTTGCTTTCTCCTCCGCATATCATCCGCCCTTGGGGGGGAGCAATGTCAGAAGAAGACTGTGCTGAGGTCTTGTTTGCAGTTTGTTGTGCTTTCTTCACACTCCGGAGTAGGCGGCGCTGGGCAGCTCTATTTAAACAGTGTGCACCATGTAAGCAAATGCTGTCTGTTCTACAGCGTATAGTGTGTGTTCCTGAGCAACCTGTATCTGTTCCTCTGTTCCTGTGACCCAGATTGCCTGACTTTGCTGACTTTGCTGATTTCTGCCTGCACCGACCTTTGGACTGCCTACGACCACTCTCTTGCCTAGCCCTCCTGTACCTTGCCTGCCCGCCTGTTGACGACCCTGCCTGAACTTGACCACCCGCCCGCTTGATCCTTCTGTACTTCACTGCCAGCCTGTTAACGACCCGGCCTGCACCACTACTCTTCTGTTGCACGAGCTCCAGTGGATTCTCAGCTACCATCAGAGACTGTATCCAGCCCTCGTGCCCCCCTGCGCTCCAGGATCCCCTGTCTCCACTACCAGGGGTCCTTGAACCAGGGCCGCAAGTGAGGTTGTCCCCTGCACAAGGCAGACTCGACCACCAGGTACGTGACAGGGATACTCTGCATCCCTCCTCTCCAAGGTGATTCAACAGGGAGATAGTGGCATCCCTACATGCCTCTCTCGTGTCTGCTCCAATCAGCAAGTCATCCACATACTGAAGGAGAGTGATCCCCTCCGGGCAGTGCCACCTGTCAAGGCATTCTTTCATTGCTTTGCTGTACTTGTTTGGGCTAGATACCATGCCCATTGGTAATCTACTACAGGCATATTGTTGACCTTCAAAACTGAAGGCAAAAAGGTATTGACAGTCAGGGTGGAGCGGTGCAGTGAAAAAGGCATCTTTCAAATCAATAACCATGAACTATCGATTCGACGGAATGATGTTACTCAGAATAGTGTGAGGGTTTGGTACCACTGGAGCGTCTTCTTGGATGATTTTGTTAATTGCCCTCAGGTCTTGCACCATCCTGTAAACGTTTCGGCCCATTTTTTTACAGGGTACAATGGGGTATTAGTTGGTGAACTCACTTTCACCAATATACCCTCTTTCAGGAAGTGTTTGATTTGGTCTCTAATTCCCTCCAATTGAGACAATTTCAAGGGATACTGTGGTAATCTGGGAATGATAGCATCTGGTTTCAGTTTGATTTTAACTGGGGGGCAACGGATCATAAGTCCCGTGTTCCCCTCTTTAGCCCAAACATCTGGATTTGTGCTTTCGGATAAATCACTGGGCAAGCCCTTTGCAAAACTTGTGTCCAGTTCCAATTTACACAAGGCAGTGATGCTATCCCAGGTTTCTACCATTTGGGGTTGGTCCGGATCAGAAGGGATGTTTACTACCACTCCATCCTTAGTAAATTGTATTTGCGCTATCATTTGGGAGAGCAAATCTTTTCCTAGCAAGTTTTAAGGATCTGAATCGCTCAAGAGCAGGGAGGCTTCAGTCTGAAAGGGTCCAATTCGAATTTTCGCGGGAGTGGTTTCCAATAGGGGATATGAAATACCCCCTAGCCCAACTCCTCTAATTGTATTTTGAATGGGAAGAGTCACCTCACTAGATTTTAACACTGAGCAAGCTGCCCCGGTGTCTACCAATAAATTTAGGGTCTGATTATTCAATTGCATTTGTACATAAGCACTCCCTTGCTCATTTGTCGAGATTACAGGTAACACCAGGAGCTCTCCCCATCACTTAAGGTCTCTTTCAGAGTCCCTCTCAGGTCTTGGTGGCCTACTTTGTGTTAGGGATTTACACTCCCTCTCAAAGTGACCAGGTTTGTGGCAATTAAAGCAGACAGGTTTCTTTCTTTGTTTTAGTCCGAGATCTGCACTGTTCGACTGATCAGTGACAATGCAGATCTTTTGAGATTTCTGTGGCTCCCAATCAGCTATGTTCCTTTCAATAGCCGTTGCCAGTGACAACAAAGAGGAGAGGGGCTTATCTCTTCAATCTGGGTGTGCAGTCATCAATTTTTCCCTGATTTTTCCTCTCAACCCAGTAATAAAGCTGTGCATCAATGCGGGTGATAGGGCACTGTTAGTCCCCACCAGCCGATTCCACAGCTTGTTTAAAGTGATTGTACTATGCCATACAATCTTCCTCTGGTCCTTGGGTCACTCCTGACACCTTGGTCCATGACTGGGGGGGATAGACTGTTTTAATCAACTGTGCCAATTTGTTTGGTGAGTATACATCCTTGATGGCTGAAGTCAACATACAGGGTCTGTGGAATATTAGTTTTATTGAGGATTTCATCAAAGTCCCCATCTCCACAAAGCCTTTTCATTATTTGAAGTATATCACCCCAATTTGCATTATAGCTTGCCTGGATGTCCAGCAGCTCTTTGGAAAATTTAATGGGATCAGTCCTCGGATGGGGGATAACACTCAGAAATCCATTCATCTCAGAGGGAGTCCATGGCACGTGATGTGTCATCTTTCCAGTGGATCTCCCATTGTTATCATAAACTACCTGTTCTCTTATGGGATAGACAGATATGTCATCTGAGAAAGATATCAATTTTTGATTGGTCTTTTGGGATTCTGTTACAGAATCCCAGTATGACTGGGGAAGATTGTTGCTGCCAGGCGGGGGGCACTTTATCCAACTGCAAAGTGCCCTGAAGTGTGGCATTAACAGTCCCATGGTATACAGGTGTACCCACATTGGGTGTTACCCTTTCCCTGTTAGAGTGACACCACACAGGTCCTTGCTGTGCGGTGCTGGTCACTTGGGGGCGTAAAGGCACATAGGCAGTGTATTCAGTAGCAGGACTGCCGGTATTGCTTGCAGCAGCAGAATTGCTTTCTAACTGTATATGGAGGATTACTATACTCAGGAGGTTCTTCCATCAGAGGGGAAGGAAGTATCCCTCCTGACCGTATATGGTCTGTAATGCTGGGGAGACCTTTTTCCCTTGATTCTGACCTTGCCACACTGTCTTTCTCCTTTGGTTTCAGTGCTTCACAGAAAGCGTCTTTCTGTGACTCATTCAGGGTTTTAACTGGGGTGTCAAATTTTGCAGCAAGTTGTGGCTTTCTCTTTTTGTCATCTGATGAAAGATGACAATTCATATCAGCTTTTGAGTATTTTGCTAACAAGGACTGGGCGATTGCATAAGGCCCCAATCCTGATAATTCTTCTTCGTCCCCTTGTTCATTACTATCACTATTCTGGGTGTTTGGCTCTAGTGGCTGTTCCTGTGTGTCCCTACTCAGGTTCATTTGGTTTGTCTTTTTCTTAACTCCTATAGTAAAAATATTCACATCATCAGCCCTGTTCATGGATTCTACCATCCATGCACTCCAATCATTTCTTTCATTTGGGCGTGCCATTCTCCTGTGTTTACTATACCACAGGGCTTCCCAGGCTTTAGGTTTAAAGTACCTCTCTTGGAATACTTCTTCCCCAGTCCAGCGATCCCAATCCTGAATATATTTCACAACCCAAGGCCCATATTTGTCTATCATCTCTTCCTTCGGGGTCAAGTGGTAGGGTTCACCACGGTTAGACGCCCTCCTTGAAGCGATTCTATTACCCATCCTTACGGACTAGACCTTGAACTGATTTCCCAACCTTTAATCGGTTGCCTCAGAGGTAGCTACTCTCTGACCAGTGATTGGGTGTACAGGTTTCTCCCCTGTCCCCGTTGTTTTTTCTTTTCACTACTTGTCAAAACAATATTGTTCTTGACTGTAGTCCTTCAGAAAAAACCTGGAGATTTCCTAAACTCGTTAATAGTTCAATCTCCCCTGTGGACTTTTCTGCAGTATTCTAAGAGAAATGCCTAAATTAGGGCTACTCCTGTTATCTCAAGAATGATGAGATCAAACTTGGATAATCAAGAAACTATATGACTGCTTGGAGTACAAAAGGCAGTTACTTGAGGCACACCTATTAGGCTGCATTCACACCTGAGCGTTCTACGAGCTGAAAATGCTTAGGTGAGAACAGGGTTTTAGCAATATGGTTCACAACTACACTTGGTATAACGATTTTGGGACAAGAGTGGATTCGTAAAAGTCGAGCATCTTGCGAGTCCACACTTA
>BLSH010374275.1:125862-145466 GCA_018402905.1 Glandirana rugosa | reverse complement strand
CACATACTTAGAAAGAAGTAACGTTAATGATTGACCCTTAACATTAATCTGGACATATGATATGATACCGATAGCCATAGTATAGTATACAGGTCTAATTACAATTCCCAGTTAGTAATTGCAATGAAGAAAGATTCATACACAAGTTCATTTAGTAGGATTTAGTCTCTGTTTCCACAAGTGCAACTTGCCATGCGACTTTGGACATAAAGTTGCATTACAAGTCACAGTCCAGTGATTTCAATAGCTCCTGTTCCAATCTATGTGACTTAAAGTTTCAGCGAATTGGAAAAGGTGCCTGCAGTACTCTAATATGATTTCCCAATGCAACCTCAACCCAGAGTGTAAATTTGGATCAGAGTTGCATTCAAAGTCGCACTAAAGTTGCACTTCCCAGTCACACTCTAAATCATGTGATTTTGGAGTTGCACTAGTAGAAACACAGCCCCAATCCCACAGGTGAGTTTCAATCTCAAAGCCTAGCCTAATCTCATTCAAGGGTCAACTGAAACTGCTTTTTGGCTGAAAAAGGGCACAGCTATTAGCAATAAGGTTTGTAGCAGTTATACTATAGCCAGTGTTCACAAAACTATAAAGTTTACAATCCCCAGTTAGTAGATTACCGAGAAATACAGATTCATACACATCAAGATCATTCAAGGTGACCGAGGCCCACAGTTGCGTTTCAATCAAAGATTGGGAAGTGTCTTGACCTAGGTCTCAATCAAGGGTCAACTGGAACAGCTTTTTGGCAGAAAAGGCCCAGATCCAATATTTTTCACTGCCTCAAAGAGTCCAATCAGAGCCTGTATCATTCACTCTTACACCCTTCTTGCCATTAGGCGCAACCGAGCAGCTAGGATGTTTTTCTCATACACTCTCAGTACAATTATTTTAAATATACTGTACATATCAGTCTCATCAAAGCATTAGTACAGATAAAAGGTTTTATACAAAAACAATGTTTGAAAAAGCTTATTAGTCTAGGTGTTCAGACAGAGGTGAAAACAAACAGACATAGATAACACTTACTGTTTTTGAAAAGTAGAGTTTAAGTCCTCACACAAGGGGCACCATCTCTTATAGCGAGGCTTACCTAACACACTAATCCACCGAACGACAAATAAAATAAGTGGTTACAACCTTTAATATATGGAAAGAAAAACCCCAACTTGTTATATTATTTCATTATATAAGGTATCGATGACAATTAATCACGGAACTCAATGAAAGAATAAGCAGATTCAATTTAATTATTACATAAAAAAGGTTAGTCAATAATAAAATCATATACATTGGGTAATCAGAACCAAAAGAGTGATCTTACATTGGGCTACAAACAGAAAATAAAGTTACAGATAACCACAAGAGATAAGGTAAAGAAAAGTACTTGAAATGTGATTACAGTGAACCTCACGCCACTCTCTAATAACCAATGTAAAGTGCATCAATGTGCCCAAAACCAAATAAATATAGATGTAGGTTGCTGCAATACCGAATATATATCACAATATATGAACAAAGGTACACAAGATTGATACTGCGCAGCCTAATAGGGCCTCAGCTTTTAGTGTCACAGCATACAGGTAAAGTGCAGACGTGACAAAACACCAAAAATAATAATTTCTTAAATCACTTATGTGTAAAACATCCTAAAGTGCATAGAATAAAATTGTGTCCTATAACAATAATAGTGTTTCACAGTAACGTCAATGATGGCTTCAATAATAATTAATAATCAATAATAAATATTGGTAGTGAATGATAAAAATTAATTAAGACACGTAATAATAGTCCCTTATGGACAAGTGACATAGATGGTGCAATCTGTGCAATACTTAGAACACTATAGTGGTATTATAAAAACAAAGTTCATCACATTTCCATCAATGGCAACTTCAAACCCCGCTGGAGTTTATAACAATAATAGTAGTAGCTGATAATTAATAATTAGGACACTAATGATAATCTTTTGTAAACAGGTGACAAAAAAAGGTGCAATCCGTGCGATTTGTGCTTTAAACACTGTGGTGGTTCACTCGTGTGGTCCCAACCAATTTGGGGGGTGTCCTCTGCACTCCTCCAAAAGGACTGTTGGGAATATATGTGTGCTCCCCATCCCATGCTCCCAGGCCCTGATGAAGTCACGTGACGTGACGTAACGCGTAGGCGGAAGTGACCGGAGGACGCACGTTATTGGACACACAGTAGGAGGCAGAGTTAAAGGCATACAGCCGTTGTGTCAGTTTCACTGCTTGTGTTTTTACCCATAGATGTAAGTAGGCACTTGGCTTAATAAACAGTGTTGTGCACCTTACATGCTACACTATGGAAGTGTTTATTTTTTATCTCTACCGGGTTCCTGGATAAATATATCTAATGTTGATGGAAGCTAATCACAACTAACAGGAGGATAAGAAGAGAGAAAAAGGATGGTCCTTAAAGGAGAAGGCGTACCATTAAAAGAGAAAAGTGTTCACATAAATGAGTGTTCTTTATATTGGAGATGAGAGTTCTGGGAGCATGGGACGGGGAGCACACATATATTCACAACAGTCCTTTTGGAGGAGTGCAGAGGACTCCCCCCAAATTGGTTGGGACCACACAAGTGAACCACCACAGTGTTTAAAGCACAAATCGCACGAATTTCACCTTTTTTGTCACCTGTTTACAAAAGACTATCATTAGTGTCCTAATTATTAATTATCACCTACTACTATTATTGTTATAAACTCCAGCAGGGTTTGATTGAAGTTGCCATCGATGGAAATGTGATGAACTTTGTTTTTATAATACCACTATAGTGTTCTAAGTATTGCACAGATTGCACCATCTATGTCACTTGTTCATAAGGGACTATTATTAAGTGTCTTAATTCATTTTTATCATTCACTACCAATATTTATTATTGATTATTAATTATTATTGAAGCCATCATTGACGTTACTGTGAAACACTATTATTGTTATAGGACACAATTTTATTTTATGCACTTTAGGATGTTTTACACATAAGTGATTTAAGAAATTATTATTTTTGGTGTTTTGTCACGTCTGCACTTTACCTGTATGCTATTGACACTAAAAGCTGAGGCCCTATTAGGCTGCGCAGTATCAATCTTGTGTACCAAAGAAAAATACTTACCACAGACAGTAGGACCCCATCCTTCCTAGGTTAATCCAAAAGGATGTGTAAAGTTTTTGGGCCCTCTTTTCCCTACTCCCACCCATAACTCCATTCACCCCATGGCACCTTCCCATTGGTCTAAAGTTGCTTCAATTCCGGATTGGCCGGACTTGAAGCTTGTTGAGTTTCATGCATTTCATTGTAACTTTACGGTGCCTTCACGTCTCCTGTGTGTCTGTTAATTAAGACTACCAAACAGTCCCCAAATTAATATGTTAAGAGTCTGCATTAGATGGAGACATAATGTATGAATGCGCCTCCTGAAGACAACAGGGTAACTTTGTTAATATGCATGAGACTATTGTTTCAGAATACAGGAAGAGGCCCTCCCACTCTCATTATATCACCTTCAAAAGACAAAGGATATACTCAATTGCCCTGCATTTAATTAAGATATTGAAGGCATCAGCCTTGTAAACAACAACCCAGGCGAATGTTTCATATGAAACCATGAAATATATAAAGTACATAGTTTATATTTATTTGGCTGGGCATGGTATATTCAGAACTCTCTATCTTAGGGGGCAAATTCTGAATTGAAAGAGACCAACCAAAGGCTACCTTGGAGCACCTTGATGCAAATATTGATTTCCACAGTCCTAATAAGGGTTTGACCAAAATATACATCACTTCACCAAAATATTTCCACATCAATGTAACACGCACATTCACTATATAGACTCCCTCTTGTAAGTCATGTTGTTGAAGATTGCAAGTCACCTGTTTGTGTCCTTGATATATGAAGTAGTATTAACCACAAGAGGTTGAAGAAAAAGTCCACATATTCCCCCACTCTGGACAATAGAGATTTAATGCCGCTGATTGTAGGCCTTCCCGGGGGTTTGGATGTACCTTTATGTATCTTGGGCAAATAATATATAAATCAGGGTTCACGGAGCGCTAGGGACTAGGTATTCCTTCTCTTTTTAACTAAGGATCCCCTGTTTATATTCCCATCTGATTTTATCCGTTAATACTTTTTTTAAAAGCCAGGGTAGGGTCTTTATTCAACTCAGTTTTGTATTGGTATCACTTAAAATGTGCTCCATTTCTTCCATATAATACGATTTGTCTAAAAAACTATCCCCCCCCCACCCTTGTCCATGGGGCAGATAATAAGATCTTTTCTTTCTAACCCTTGGATATAGATCTATCCTTGTATGACCTTTTAATGGATAGACGTTCAATATCCTTTATAACCATTTCTTTGAAGATTGTACTATGTGGATTTGAGCCACTAGGAGGATTAAATAGGGAGGCATTTTTTCAAGTTTGTATGTTTATAAATGGAAGGGGTGTGCATATTTCTGACTATGAGGTTCTACAAAAAAAGTTTTTTTCAAAGAGATCTGTCTAGTAAAACAATGTACAGGGTGGGCCATTTATATGGATACACCTTAATAAAATGGGAATGGTTGGTGATATTAACTTCCTGTTTGTGGCACATTAGTATATGTGGGGGGGGGGGGGGCTTTTCATGGCGGCCATTTTGAAGTCGGCCATTTTGAATCCAACTTTTGTTTTTTCAATAGGAAGAGGGTCATGTGACACATCCAACTTATTGGGAATTTCACAAGAAAAACAATGCTGTGCCTGGTTTTAACGTAACTTTATTCTTTCATGAGTTATTTACAAGTTTCTGAACACTTTTAAAATGTGTTCAATGTGCTGCCCATTGTGTTGGATTGTCAATTCAACCCTCTTCTCCCACTCTTCACACACTGATAGCAACACCGCAGGAGAAATGCTAGCACAGGCTTCCAGTATCCGTAGTTTCAGGTGCTGCACATCTCGTATCTTCACGTTCAGTTCACAAATACCCTAAACTTATCTCAAGTTGGCACCCGCTGGCACACATTTTCAACAACCCCAACTTCCCTCCGGGGCTGTCACGTACCTGGTGGTTGAGTCTGGCTTATGCGGGGGCAACCTCTCTTACGGCCCTGGTTTGAGAACCCCTGATGGTGCAGACATGGAGCTCTGGAGCACAGGGGGGCACAAGGGCTGGACAAGTCTCTGATGGTAGGTGAGAGTCCGCTGGAACTCATGCAGGCAGAAGGATAGTGATGCAGGCCAGATCGGTAACTGGCTGGCGGTGAAGTACAGAAGGACCAGTCAAACGGGTAGTCGGGTACAATCTGTGTCGCCAACATGCAGGCAGCAGAGGTACAAGGGATCAGAAGAAGAATAGTCGTAGACAGGCCAGGGTCAGGGCAGGCAGATAGCAACAGAGTCCAAAAGGAAGCTGGGGTCACTGGAACAGGAAGTCTCTCAGGAACAAACGCTGTGGGTCACAGGTGCAGGAACGCTATAGTACGGACAGCACTGACTGCAGGGTGCTGTCTGCTTAAATGGCAATTTTGGCGCCATTGCCAGCGTGCACAGACGCTCGCAAACACGCACAGACGCGCACACACACTACGTGCGCCCATGCACGGGCATGCCAGTGGCCATGGATGGTTCCCTACATTGCCCCCCCCAAGGGGCAGCCTCCGGATGCCCAAAAGGGCTCTCTTGGCCCGGATTGTTCCTCCAAAAAGTCTTAACAAGCTCTTGGGCATGTAAATTGTTTTCTGGTTTCCAAGAGTTTTCTTCAGGCCCATATCCTTTCCACTTTACTAGGAACTGAGTAATGCCCGCTCTCCTCCTGCAGTCGAGGATGGTTTCCACCTCAAACTTCTCCTCTCCATCCACCAGGTCTGGATCAGGTGGGGCAGTTCTCCACCCAGGAAAAGGATCCTTAGTGACTGGTTTGAGGAGGTTCATGTGAAATACAGGATGAATCCGAAGTGAGGGAGGAAGGTCAAGCTCGTAGGCCACTTATTGATCTTTCTTTTCACCAGGAGAGGTCCAATGTACCTTGGTCCTAATTTTTTGGAAGGACATGATAGCCTCAAGTTTTTGGTTGCCTACCAGACCCGGTTGCCAGGCTGTAAGTCTAGTTCTCCTCGTCTCCCCCTATCAAATGTCCTTTTGTTGTGCTTCTGGGTCTGAGCGAGAGTCTCCTGCAGCAGTATATTGTTCTTGTCCAGGAATTGGATAATTTCTTGTGTGGCGGGAATCGTACTCTCAGGTAGCAAATTGGGTAGGAATGTAGGGTGGTAGCCGAGATTCGCCCAGAACGGAGATTGCTTGGTGGCAGAGTGGATCGAATTGTTGTAGGCAAACTCGGCTAACGGTCTTGGGAGTATGAGGAGTAGCAACAAAGGTATTGCTCGAGGGTCTGGTTGGTCCTTTCTGTTTGGCCATTCGACTGCGGGTGATAGGCCGATGAAAAGGCTAATTCAATTCCCAAGGTAGAACACAAGGACCTCCAGACCCGGGATGTGAACTGCACCCCTCTATCAGATACAATGTTATTTGAGATGCCATGCAGACGAACAATTTCTTTGATAAAGACCTTTGCTGTCTCAGTTGCTGAGGGAGTGCCCTTCATTGGGATGAAATGAGCCATTTTAGTGAGGCGGTCAACCACCACGAAGATTGTGGTAAATCCTGCGGATGGGGTAATTCAACTATGAAGTCCATAGAGATTTGGGACCACAGGCGCTCAGGAATGGGTAGCGTGTTAAGCAGACCCCAAGCCTTGGTCCTTTCAGACTTGTTTTGAACACAAGTAGGGCAAGCACCCATGTAGGTTCTGCAGTCCTCATTCATGTGGGGCCACCAAAAAGGGCGGGAGAGCAACTCCGCTGTCTTGTGGTTGCCGAAGTGTCTGGCTAATTGATGGTCGTGGCAGAGTTCTAAGGTGGCTAGACGGAGTTCCTCAGGCACAAAGATCTGGGTACCCGACCACTATAACCCATCCTTCACAGAAAGTCCAGAGTCAGCTGGTACAGTAGAGCCAGCTAGAGTTTGCCTGATCCGTGTTAGGAGATCCTCCTGGACCAGTAAGAAGCTGTGGGCAGGTAAGATGGTATCTGGGGGGATGCCTCCCCAGTCTCATGGAACATCCTGGATAGAGCATCCGGCTTGATGTTTTTGGACCCGGGCCTGTATGTGATGTGGAGCTGGAACCCAAGAAAAGAACAAGGCCCTACGAGCCTGGCGAGGCTTGAGTCTTTTGGCAGTCCTTAAATACTGTATTTATATTGGCATTCATACGAAAGACACTAGATGTTTGTGTCCGTCCATAAAAGCTAGCTGCGCCTTATCATCTCTGTACAGTGCTATACTGACTGTGCTCATAAACCAACATTTAAAACAATAAAACATAAATATATAAAATACTGTAACGAAATTCACTGCAAAATTCACTGCAAAGATATAAAATACTCCAAAATTCACTGCAAAGTTCACTGCAATCAATTCAATGTCCAACTCTTGTTTTGTTCAAAAAGATATCACTGACAAAAAAACATTCATTTTCTGTTATAGGGGATAATAGTCCCAATTTTTTTCTTTTCAGTGCTATGGATTAGCTGTTCTTTAAAATGGCTCCCACATCTGAAGGATTAACTGCTGAGGTTGCTCCCAAATTAGGATGATATTATCCAAGCCTTTTCGTTCCCGCAGCCGTCCCTATGGTTCCCCACTTACCAGAACTCTGCTCTTTAAACGCCTTCTGTCCCTTTAGGGATCAATCGGTGCTCCTCCGCTGTTCTCCTGTATGGTTTCTATGTGAGGTGTCTCAATCTGCCGAATTTGCGTTAACCATGTGAAAGGATAAAGAAGAGCTCCATTGTGTAAAAACTTTTTGCTTTATTGCCCCCTTAGTTTTCCCCTAAAAACATGCTTACAATGTTAAATATTCAAGATCGCATTGTGCTTATAGATAGCGTACATCACCGTTTTCCCCGTATCCCTATTGTCCTCCTCCACTGGGGTCTCGCTGTGTTTTTTTAAAACTCCCGGGTCAGGACGGTGGGTGATCTGTTGTCTCGTGTATAGTAGTAGCCGTGTGGTCACGTCAGGCTCGTTTCGTCATTCCGTCTTTCTCAATGGGCGTGGCCACACGTCACGGCTAATGTTCTTTTATACTACTGCAATTAGTGTATTATCCTTCTGCTGTGCATGTGGGAGGTCTCTGATCCGTCGACTGTGTGCACTGATCTGTCCTTTCTACTCTTAGCTGATTGTAAACCTTTGTATCCTTTTTCTTTTTCTTGTGTAGCAAAACTTCACTCGCTTGCCACACGGACTATTTATTCAATAGTCTCACTATGTAGCTTTCTAAGATCTCCGCGTTGCTTACTCTGTTCTTATATATCCTAGATTTTTAATTTGTTTGTACGGTCCTCCCTCAACTGAGTAGCCGAGTGCATAATTGGGTATCCTTTCTCCTATCTGACGGCTTCCCGCTGCGTAGGATCTCGACCATATATTTACGTTAATCCCGGTACCATATATGCATCAATCCCCGATCTTTCCTTTTCTATGCACTGCAAGTATAATTCAGATTAAGATGTGTTTTTTTGTACTTAAGAGGATGTTCCTTCAGTGAGACCCTTTTAAACGACTAATTACTGTAGTCTTCCCAGGGAACTGACTTACAGTTTGAGGTCCATGATTTATTACCACCATATTATAAATTCTATTTGTATTTATTTTCTCCCTGTTATTGATTATGACTGATGCCTATTGTTATTCGTTATCTAACTTTTGGTATGTTTATTAAGATAAAAATAAAATCTTTTTGTACTCAGGGACCTCTTTCCTGGTACATTATTAAAATATTTATATTGTTGACTCTAATTTGGTCTGAATATTTTAAATATATGTAAACTGTTTGCCTCTGTTGATCCTTCTTGTTTTTCAATCAGGCTGTCCCTAAGACTGCGTTTTTTTAAAAATTATTGTTACCATACTTGTCATCCTTAAGAGCTGGCTGGGTGAATGTTTACCTATCTTTGATTGCGCTTCTCTTTGTTGTGGAAGGTTTAATCTGTCTTAAATTGTACCTTATATGAGACTCTTCTATCTCCCAATTATTTATGTATAGAACTAACTCCTCATGTATCTCGTTGCCATTATGCCTGTTTGTTTCCTTACTTATCCTTTAATTGTTTACAGGAAACAAGTTCTTTATACATCTCCAGACTAGTTACTGTATTGTATCCATTTCTACTTGCGATCGTTATATTAGTAATCGCTAGTAAAGCTATTGACATCTAACTCTATATTTAGGCCTTTGGGGTGTAAAGAGTCAGTAAGGTAAATCCTATGGGTTTCGCTTTTCGATATCTCTCGCACTAAATTGGCTCCTCTCCATGGTGCTTGAATTTTGTCTATTCCCCAAAATTTCAGTAGTTTGGGATATCTGTTGTGTTTTAATTTGAAATGTATTGACACACTGTGGTCCTTGAACCCCTTTTTTATATTGATAAACAGATATAGAGTAAGTGGGACTTTAAATGAGGCATGGCTTATAAGGGATACCAGGCCTCCATCCCTGTCAATATTCTACAATGGGGGGGGTGAAGGCGGGACTTTATATGAGGCGTGCAATGGTAAATGAAAATACTCAAACATGAAAGCAGTGTTATTTATTTTCAAATCCTACATACACATCAATGTGAGACCATGCCCTACAATGATACACAGACATAAAAAATATATATACATAACACTGTACTGATTCAAATATGGTAATTCTCAAAGACATCCACAAAGTCACATAGTGTTGTATGGTATATATGGCTCATAGCCACATTGTTTACCACCTCACATAAAGTTGTACCAATGAAATTATACATGACAATTACAGTAAAGCATCATAAATGTGGATATGATTTTTTGGAGATAGGACCGTTAGTAGCTCTACGCGTTTCATGATCTTTTGTATATCACTCGTCAGGAGCAAGCCTATCTGAAAGAAAATACATATGGTATATAATCAAAGGTAGTCAGATAGGATTCAGGACTCATCAAAGTTATGAGTAAAAATAACAGGTTAAAATAAATTAAAGGAGCCAAGGCCCCAAGGGAAAGGGCTTACATGAATTATGCTGCTGGGAGTAGGTGCCCATGCCGGAGAACACAAGCCGACCGGGAGCATCACCTCGGGAGCTCTGGGGGCATGGCAAGGGGTGGCAACCCCAACAGGGCAGCAAACACGGCGAACAGAAGTGGTGGTGGTAGAAGTGCCAAATGTCATACCTATGGAATGATGTGAAATTAGTGAAATATGAGTGTGGGTCAAGGATAAGAGAAAAAATAAAAATAAAAAAATAAAAATAAAAAAATGCAACAAAAAGCACAGCACACAAAAATATATAAGAAAGATCAATATAAAAAAATACTTAATGGGGCATAAAGGCCATGCATTTAATGTAACAACTAATTCTACTACGGGAATCAACAGTGGACTGAGGAATAAATCACTATTTAACCCCCAAAAAAAGCTTTAATCATTATGTGGAAGTTTTCAAAAATCTGGTACTCAAGGACCTAGAAAAAATCAAACCTAAAAAAAGAGGTAAATACCAGATACATAGAAGAAGGGATTAAGTCTTTGGAGAAACTAAAAGAAATAATAATAAGGCCAGCAGACAAAGGTGGGGGAGTGGTAGTGATGGATAATAGCTACTAACACTCCCAAATTTAAAAAATGCTCTTAGATGAGCAAACATATGAGAAGTTGGTCTGAGACCCCACACTACAATACAGGAAGGAACTGGAAAGTATGATAGAATATGGACATCAGAAAGGTATTTTGACAAAAAAAGAAAAAAGGTACCTGTTTCCGAGCTATAATAGGGTGCCAACAATATACACGGTGCCGAAAATACACAAAGATCCTAACCATCCACCTCCAAGGCCTATTGTTAACGGCATAAACTCAGTTACAGCCAGAACAGGACAATATCTAGATCACTTCCTGCAAGAAAGCGTGATACACACAAGGGCATACTTAAAGGACACTAAGGACCTCCTGCGACAAATAAAAAACATCAGTTTTCCAAACGACCAACCTATCCTTCTAGTGACGGCAGACGTCGCATCATTATATACAATCATCCAGCACGAAGATGCCCTATTAGCTCTAAATTGGACACTGAGTAAAAGGGAGGATTTACCAACAACACAAAAAAGATTCCTGAAAGTAGCGTTAGAATATTGTTTATCACACAACTACTTCTGGTACAATGGGCAATTCTATATGCAAAAACGAGGAGTTGCGATGGGCGCTAAATTCGCACCCAGCTTAGCGAACCTTTTCATGAGCCAGTGGGAGGACAGGGCCAGTTATGCAAAGAACAAGAAAGAACTGGTATATTATAAAATATTTATAGATGACCTGTTCCTGATATGGGCAGGTTCAGAAACAACATTAAAGGAATACGCAGAAGAACTAAATTCTAACAACCAGAACATAGTTCTGGACTTCCACTGGAGTGACACTCAAGTCAATTATTTGGACCTGACTATCATGAGGAAAAAAGATCATTTGGAGACCATGGCCTTCTTCAAACCTACAGATAGAAACGGATACTTACCAATCAGTAGTGGACATCATCCTAGATGGCTACAGAACATTCCAAAAGGACAGTTCACTAGAATAAGAAGGAACTGCACTTCAGATATTGACTATGAAACTCAATCTTTAATTTTAATGAAAAGGTTCCAAGAAAAAGGATATAATGTCAAACAACTGGAAAAAAACAAGAGCAGAAATAAAAGAAAGAACACAAGAAGAAAGCCTACAAGACACAAATGAGCCACAATCAACCAAACATGAATGGGGCTTTATTTCAGAATACAATGAACAATATAAAGAAGTAGAAAGAATCTTCCATAAACATTGGGATATATTACGAATGGATAAAATACTAAACAAAAACCTGCCAGAGGCACCTGTCTTCATATATAGAAAAAAATAATCTTTTGGATATAAGATAGTTAAGAAGGTACTTGATCCACCCACTAAACAGAAAATGTTTTGGGAAAAGTCAGGCTTTTATGCCTGCAGAAGGTGCAAAGCCTGCCGACAAGTCAACACACACTTCAGAGGACTGACCGAATTTTCCTCTCCAGCAAATGGCAAAAAATTTACCATTAAAGAATGTATCACATGCCAATCTACGCATGTAGTGTACGCTCTGGAGTGTCCATGTAGACTCACATATATTGGTAGAACTAAAAGAAAATTGAGTAAGAGAATAACAGAACATATTGACAATATAAAAAAGGGGTTCAATGACCACAGTGTGTCACCACATTTCAAATTAAAACACAACAGAGATCCCAAACTACTGAAATTTTGGAGAATAGACAAAATGCAAGCACCATGGAGAGGAGCCAATTTAGTGCGAGAGATATCAAAAAGCGAAACCCATTGGATTTACCTTACTGACTCTTTACACCCCAAAGGCCTAAATATAGAGTTAGATGTCAATAGCTTTATTAGCGATTACTAATATAATTATCGCAAGTAGAAGTGGATACAATACAGTAACTAGTCTGGAGACGTATAAAGAACTTGTTTCCTGTAAACAATTAAAGGATTAGTAAGGAAACAAACAGGCATAATGGCAACGAGATACACGAGGAGTTAGTTCTATACATAAATAATTGGGAGATAGAAGAGGCTCATATAAGGTACAATTTAAGACAGATTAAACCTTCCACAACAAAGAGAAGTGCAGTCAAAAATAGGTAAACATTCACCCAGCCAGCTCTTAAGGATGACAAGTATGGTAACAATAATTAAAAAAAAAAACAGTCTTAGGGACAGCCTAATTGAAAAACAAGAAGGATCAACAGAGGCAAACAGTTTATATATATTTAAAATATTCAGACCAAATTAGAGTCAACAATAACAACAATATAAATATTTTAATAATGTACCAGGAAAGAGGTTCCTGAGTACAAAAAGATTTTATTTTTATCTTAATAAACATACCAAAAGTTAGATAACGAATAACAATAGGCATCAGTCATAATCAATAACAGGGAGAAAATAAATACAAATAAAATTTATAATATGGTGGTAATAAATCATGGACCTCAAAATGTAAGTCAGTTCCCTGGGAAGACTACAGTAATTAGTCGTTTAAAAGGGTCTCACTGAAGGAACATCCTCTTAAATAGAAGAAAACAATCTGAATTATACTTGAAGTGCATAGAAAAGGAAAGATCGGGGATTGATGCATATAGGGTACCGGGATTATCGTAAATATATGGTCGAGATCCTACGCAGCGGGAAGCCGCCAGATAGGAGAAAGGATACCCAATTATGCACTCGGCTACTCAGTTTGAGGGAGGACCATGCAAACAAATTAGAAATCTAGGATATATAAGAACAGAGTAAGCAATGCGGAGATCTTAGAAAGCTACATAGTGAGACTATTGAATAAATAGTCTGTGTGGCAAGCGAGTGAAGTTTTGCTACACAAGAAAAAGGATACAAAGGTTTACAATCAGCTGAGAGTAGAAAGAACAGATCAGTGCAGACAGTCGATGGATCAGAGACCTCCCACATGCACAGCAGAAGGATAATACACTAATTGCAGTAGTGTAAAAGAACATTAGCCGTGATGTGTGGCCACGCCCATTGAGAAAGACGGAATGACGAAACGCATCTGGGCGTGACCACACGGCTACTACTATACACGAGACAAGAGATCACCCACCTCCCTGACCCGGGAGTTTTAAAAAGCACAGAGAGACGCCAGTGGAGGACAATAGGGATACGGGAAAAACGGTGATGTATGCTATCTATAAGCACAATGCGATCTTGAATATTTAACATTGTAAGCATGTTTTTAGGGGAAAACTAAGGGGGCAATAAAGCAAAACGTTTTTACACAATGGAGCTCTTCTTTATCCTTTCACATGGTTAACGCAAATACGGCAGATTGAGACACCTCACATAGAAACCGTACAGGAAAACAGCGGAGGAACACCGATTGATCCCTAAAGGGACGGAAGACGTTTAAAGAGCAGAGTCCTGGTAAGTGGGGAACCATAGGGACGGCTGCGGGTACGAAAAGGCTTGGATAATATCATCCCTAATTTGGGAGCAACCTCAGCAGTTAACCCTTCAGATGTGGGAGCCATTTTAAAGAACAGCTAATCCATAGCACTGAAAAGAAAAAAATTGGGACAATTACCCCCTATAACAGAAATTGAATGTTTTTTTGTCAGTGATATGTTATTGAACAAAACGATTTGGACATTAAATTGATTGCAGTGAACTTTGCAGTGAATTTTGGAGTATTTTATATCTTTGCAGTGAATTTTGCAGTGAATTTCGTTACAGTATTTTATATATTTATGTTTTATTGTTTTAAATGTTGGTTTATGAGCACAGTCAGTATAGCACTGTACAGAGACGATAAGGCGCAGCTAGCATTTATGGATGGACACAAACATCTAGTGTCTTTCGTATGAATGCCAATATAAATACAGCATAACCAGAAAATAGCAGCAGCCAATCAGATAAGCACAAAACACATATAAGTAAATTAAAAAAAACCCTCACATAAAAAATAAATTTTGGCCCTGGGTATAGGGGCAGTGTTGACAACCTCTGATATAAATTATAATTGCAGTCCTTAAATACTCCAAGTTTTTGTGGTCCTTAAAGAACAGAACAGGATGGGCTGCCCCTTCTAGGAGATACCGCCATTCCTCCAGGGCGGACTTGATGGCTAAGAGTTCTCTGTCCCCAACGTCATAGTTTCTCTCGGGTGGAGTAAGCTTCTGAGAGAAAAAGGCGATGGGGTATAATGAGGCTTTGGGCCCCTGTCTCTGGGATAGGACCACCCCGACTGCGGTCTCTGAGGCATCCACTTCCAGCATATATGGCAATGAGGAATCTGGATGTTTGAGAACAGGGGCTGAGGTGAACAACTTCTTCAAAGTCTGAAAGGCTGCTTGTGCCTCAGTGGTCCAGACAAAACAGGAGTTCCATTTGGTCAGTTGTGTTTTAGGAGAAATGACAGCTGAAAATCCTCAGATAAATTTCCGATAGAAGTTGGCGAAGCCTACAAAGCGCTGCACCGATTTCTTGTCCGCTGGCGTTGGCCAGTCAATGATATCTGAGACCTTCTGGGGGTCCATGGTGGTGCCTGTAGTGGGAGATGTGGAACCCCAGGAAGGAGATGTCTGAACATTTAAAGGCACACTTTTCTGCCTTTGCGTACAGGCCGAGTACACACTTAACATGCCTGCGATGTTCCTCTAAGGAGGGGGAGAAAATGAGGATGTCATCCAGATAGACCACTACAAATAAATCAAGATAAGCCAGGGCATTGCAAAGCCCAAAGGGCATGACCAGGTACTCAAAATGGCAAAACCGAGTCCCAAGGGCCCTTTTTCATTCACCCCCCCTCCCGTATGCTGATCAAGTTGTAGGCCCTGCGAAGGTCTAATTTGGTGAACACAGCTGCAGAGCCGAGTCGTTGAAAAAGTTCCGGAACCAGGGGCAGAGGGTACCGGTTCTTGACCGCGATCCTGTTGAGATCCCGGTAATCGATGCACGGCCTGAGTGTATGTTCCTTTTTTTCTACAAAAAAGATCCCAGCTTCTGCAGGGGATGTAGAGGGCCGGATAAAACCCTTTTGCAGATTTTCCTCAAGATAGGCTTTGAGAGCCGCCAGCTCCACTTCCGAGAGAGGAAATATCCTGACGAAAGGGACTTCGGCCCCTGGTAACAAGTCAATTGGGCAGTCAGTCGTATGACCTGTGTGGAGGAAGGGTATCTGCCCCCTTCTTACTGAAGACATCCAGGAAGTCGTGATGTACTTTAGGGACAGCAAGACGAGTTTCCTGATCAGGGTCAGGATTGAGGCAGAGAACAGAGAGCGATGCCCCCTGGGGCGACTGTAGGCAGTGACTTAGACAATAGGGGGATAAGAACTGAATTTCTCCAATGTTCCAGTTAATGTGTGGACTGTGGATTCGGAGCCAGGGGAGGCCAAGGATAATTGGAAATAGAGGAGACGCAATACAGCAGGAATTCCTTATGGCCTTCGGCTGTCCGGACAGGCAGGGGAAAAGTCTTGTGAGTCACTGTACCGGACTTTATAATTGACCCATCAGCCAGTTGGATGACCATCTGGTGGTCCTTGGGATGGAGAGGTATCTGGTGCTGGGCGGCAAAGGAGATATCCACAAAACAACTACAGGATGAATCCAGGACTCCAGGAACTACAGGATGAGTCCAAGATGACTGGCACTTGAATACTCCCGCTGGGAAGCTGTAGGTAGAGGGAAAGAACAAGGTGAGACTTGAGATTTGGCAGAGATAACACTTCCCCCGATGCTGAGGTTGGACACTTACCAAAAAAAAATACCAAAAAGGCTGCGCTGCCCCTATAGCTGATAACAATATACTCAGTTGCAAAGTGACACCGCAGCAATATACCAGGTGTGAATTCTACACCAAACCAAATATAAATACAATTGTAATGTGCTTGTGTAAACTTGCATAAATGGTGTAGAGAAACCTCGTGCAGGTATGTGCAAATTCGCTTAGTATAAGTAAATAACTACCACTGCCTGAGACATTAAATCGAGCAATTCAAAAAACAAAACATAAAATAAAACATGAGTCCATGAAATGCTCTATAGAATAGATGCCGGTGTCACAGAAAGCCGTGAATCTTCTTCTTTAAATGTGCATAAACAGCATGTCCACCATCCACCATAACACCAATTCTGTGTGACAATCCACCACCAATCCGGATGTGCCCTTACCAGAGCCCCTGGACCCCCTATCACGGAGGGTCAGGGATCGCCTGTGTGGAATTCTAGCTTCCACTCAGCCCCCGGGGTAGATGTTCTCCAGCCAAGCCTCCCAGAATTGTCACCAGATATGTTAGTGCCAGATGGAGATAAATGGCCACAATAGTGTGATATCGTTTAAAAATTACTAAATTTATTAAAAATATATTGCACTTACATGGTCCAAAAAAGTATCTGCGCAGTAAAAGAAAACCATCCCCACATGTAGTCAGTGATGATTTCGAGACAGCACTTCCGCCCTACCTGTTTCGTCAAAACTGACTTCTTCCGGGGCATGGCAATATATTTTTTTGTAGATTTGTGGATTAACACACTAACCCCCCAGGAATAATTGGTATGGGAGGAGTGGTAATAGTGTCCCACCCATGGCCTCCGCAGGCTCAACAACTTACTCCCTGTCAAGTGGGTCTCCTGCAGAATGCATATGTGAGGCCGGTAGGTGGACAAGAATTGAAACACCAGGGACCTCTTCACAGCAGAGTTCAAACCCATGGTATTCCAGGAGACTATAGTGCAGTCAGCCATGAATAATGGGCATCAGAAATGTAGGCTGAAAGTGCAGGGGAGGAGCCCCAGAGCAGGACGCGGACCGCTGGACACAGTAAAACATCCATATCCACACCACCCAGAACAATATTTTGTACATTGCCTGTAAAATAAAAGTTATGCAAACAGTAACTGAGCATCCCAACCCACAACCCCATCCCGCCACCCCCACACAAACCCGGGGGGGGGGGGCCTCAACCCCAAGAACACAATTTAGGCATAAACACCTCTATGGGGGAAACGTGTGCAAAACAACAGTCGTAGTCTGGTCTATATCTTGACTTCTCTATACCGGCATAATAGAAAGGAAAGCAGATGCATTCTCCCGGCTGCCACTGGGGGCACTAAGTTAAGAACTGTTACCATGGAGCCACCCATGAATGGAGCAGGATATGAAGGGGAGCAATTCCGAGTCCATTCTGGAGATAACTGGGAGGGGAGTAAAGTAGTAGTACTAGAACATGGCCATCAAGATATGAAACTTGAAACTAGCCCTTGTCTAATGGAATGCGTAAAAGGAGGGGACCAAGCAAGAAATTTGCTTAGAAAGTTCTCCATGAGGGGAAAATCTTGACTTCACACTCCCTGTAACAGTGTCAAGGATAACATTGTAACATGAAATTTCAAAATGTTTCCTATTATCGGTACTCCAGCAAAGTCTCTGCATATTTTATTCAAACGCTTTACAGCATCATCCACCATTCTCCATGCCTGAATAAAATCAAGGCCTGTTGATTGCAGATAATCTGATACAGGGGTAGTGATGACAAAAATCCGAACAAAAGTAAAAGCTACCAGGATGATTTCAAATTTACACAGATTCTCCATTCATTTCAGAGCTTCATGGCGAACGGAGGCTCGAAAATCAGAGGATTCACTTACTTTTTTTAAGATAATTATGAGATCAGAGAATAACTCTTTGGAATGATCATCAAATCTTCCAAATAACTTTTGAAGTGCCTTAGCTCTGCTTGACTATCTTGTTCTGCCAATATGTTCCAGCTTTTGAAATTTAAAACTGCCAGTCTTTTTTTTCATCTGGTCTTCCCAAAGTTTCATCCTTATATGAATCCGTGAAAAATGTTGATAGGTTGCTAAGGAACCCAAATAGACTGATTGCTGGAACACACACATTACTTGCATCGCTAATAACCAAGTTGAGTACATGTGCATAACATCATGTGTGAATGTGCGTAGGGCGAACTTCCTTCATTAACGCTTGCAAGCCTGAGTAAGTTCCACTCATATTAGCTGCTCTATCAAAAGAATCACCTATGCACTTAAGCCCTAAAGCAGACAGTGATTCAGTGAGTAGAGTTGAGCGAACACCTGGACGTTCGGGTTCTGCGGGTCCAAACAAACTTTGGGAAAAAGTCCGGGTTCGGCACCGAACATTGCCCGAACGTTATCTCGGACCCCGAACCCCATTGAAGTCAATGGGGACCCGAACTTTTAGGCACAAAAATGACTGTAACAAAGTCCTGGCAAGTGCTAGAGGGCTGCAAAAGGAAGTAAAATGGGGGTAAGAGTAGGGCAAGTGCCCTGCAAAAAAATGGGGATAAGGAAAATACATTAAAATCAAATAAACTAGGAGATGATTTTTGAACAATAATGTGTCACAGCTGCAGCTAAAACCTCTCCCTTTAGAACTAGGAGATGATTTTTGAACAATAAGCTGTCCTTCTAAGCAGAAGCCTCTACCTAGTGCAGTCAGATTGCTCAAAGCAGCAGTATGTGTAATCTCAAATTACTCCCACAATCTGATCGTTGTGTACGATCCCACAATCTGATCATTGTGTACGATCGTAACGATCGTTGTGTTAGGCAGGGTTTGATCTGCAATCTGTCAATCAAAGCAGCAGTGTGTGAAATCTCAAATTACTCCCACAATCTGATCGTTGTGTACAATTGAATCGATCGTTGTGTTAGGCAGGGTGTGATCTGCAATCTGTCACTCAAAGCAGCAGTATGTGAAATCTCGATTCTCAAATTTCTGCAATCTGTCCCTCAGAGCAACAGTAGTAGTAATCTCAGGATGCAGGATCAGATGTTAAAATGTCTGCAATCTGTTCTCATATCCCTCTCCTTCGGCGGCCGCAAAAACACTCTCTGTCTAACGTCTGTAAAATTGTAGACTAGGACGTAGGACTCTAATGATGATGACAACGAGACTCCCTGTC
>BLSH010374275.1:110788-125852 GCA_018402905.1 Glandirana rugosa | reverse complement strand
GATTATAACATCTCTTTCGTTTCTCGGCATTAGGTCTCTTTCTCCCTTCAAACATTGAAAGGATTCATTTAGATGATATCGTTTCAATAAAAGCTAATAACGACTGTACTATTTCCTCCTTTA
Organism: Glandirana rugosa; assembly: GCA_018402905.1. NCBI lineage: Eukaryota > Metazoa > Chordata > Amphibia > Anura > Ranidae > Glandirana > Glandirana rugosa. Next base: position 125,729 of record BLSH010374275.1, on the reverse strand, counting down.
TCATTTTCTTCACCTCTTAAGGCCTGATAAAAGTTAAGTTTACCTGAGGTGTGTTCTACACAGTTGAGTACTGAGCACACGATAACAACAAGCCATACGACGACCACTATTTCACTTCCTTTCTAATAATACAGAAGATTGGCTGCCCTGCAGCTATTCAACATGCGTGATCAACTACCAGAACCCAGAACCCGAACATTTTTTGAAACGTCCGTGTTCGGGTCCGGGTCCCGGACACCCCAAAGTTGGGTACGGACCCGAACGTTACAGTCCGGGTTCGCTCAACACTATCAGTGAGTAAGGCATGTAGGTTTTTACTGCTGGACTCTTCAATAGTAACAAGACATAATAATCTTTCCTTCACTTTATCACCAGCAGCATACCGAACAACAATAGCACACGAGTCATGAGTTGACACATCTTGTGTGGAGTCCATTTGAATTGAAAATAGTCCGGAATTCTCCACTTCTTTTACTATTTCCTCCTTTATCATGTCAGCAATAATCGAAAATAACTTTGCTATAGTAGATTTACTTAGGAAAGTTACAAACTTCCCTCTTTCTCTGGATTACGGCTCTTTGCTTTCTCTACAATATTAGTTAGGTGTTTTTTTAAGACTGGACTGCAGTCAGCAAGCAATTTCACAAGCTCCAAAAATTACCTCGATTATCAAGATGTTCCTCATCAAACACACCTGCCACAGACTCTAAGTGACTGCTTCTGAATGGCAAAGCTTGTACAGCAATGAAAAAAACAATATTGATTATGTGGCTTACAATAGCACAACGTTGTAGTACTTGCTGATTTCTTAGGGACATCTGACTGCTTAACAATTTGTGCTTAATGGATTTACCACTCATATTAACAAAATAAGAATCACTTGCAAGTTTATGGCATTGAGAATTTTCGTGTTCCGTTAACCGTGTTGTGATGTGTCTCCAGTCGTTGCAACTTTGTATTAACTGAGTCTGCTTGTACTTTTCCTGGACATAATATAAGCACATGGAACAATGTACACTTTTTTTTTTTCTCTCATTAAGAGTGACCCATTTTCTTTGAACGCTGGACCCTTGTATACCTTTTCGGTAATAAACAATATTACCATTAAATGGTGTGTTTTCTGTGGGCTGGTTAGGATAGAAGTCCCAAACCATGTCCATGGTAATTCCTGCTTTATGCAAGTCTTGGCAAAAGAGAAAGTAGTCTTCTTTTAATGGTGATATCTCTACTCCAGATGACATTTTTGCAGGCAGAGGTTCCTGTGTATTTTCTCCACTCGGTAGATCAATTTCAACATTTGACTCTGTTTCAAGATCTACAACATCTTCTTCTGTCACTGATTCCATTGGTTCATCACTGATCTCAACTGCAGCATCTTCATGAGGAATATTGTCTGTTTTTTTACCAAAGAATGAATCAATTTTGCTAGTAGATGCCTCATTTTGTCTTCTTGCCTACTTAATTTTTTTTTCATAGCACCACTTTTATGTCTATAAGTTACAGACATTGCTAATTTTTTTTTATACCTGATGATAAAATAAGGAACAGGTATCCTTTGTAATGGACAGTTGCGGAAAAAACATTAACTACAACATGCATTAACAACTTGCGACCAGGTTTTTTTTTTTTTTTGACACCTTTTGTTTATATCATTATTTTTTTGCTAGAAAATAACTTAGAACCAGGGCCGAAACAACTAATTGATGATCAAAATAGTTTTCAGCTATAATGATAATCAATTGATTGGTCAGCCAATTAGTTGGCCTGCATACAGAATGCATTATTTGTTTACATGTCAGGAAATACAGTGCAGCACACATACTACTCAGTACACCATCCATACATGTCAGTAAGTGCCTGAGAACTAGTGAACGTGTATATGAAAGGAGCAATGTGTACTGGGGCATGTTTACATTGTATTATTCCCTTGGCATTCTTTTTTTTTTAATTCAACAAGCTTTTATTGAATTTGAAGAAGAGGTACACGAAAGGGTAAAAGCATTGCAAATGCTCTCAGGTATTCATAACACAGCAACATACAGTACGGGTAACATGATCCCCGTCAAGCGGGTATATTCCAACAATATGTATATATATCTAGTACATGACGGCGTGGTGTGCGTTGGGCAGTACTGATGCCTACAATAATAATCACACCACTTGCAAGTTTAATTGTGCAAAACATCTTTATTGTCATTTAAAACATGAGGTACATGTCATTGAAACTTTAGGAGTAGAAGATCAGTACAATTACTGTAGGGTATCTATACATATCATCTTGTCAATGAGGAAAAAGAGGGTGTAGTTTCAGGCCGGGGAGGGAAGAGACGGGGGGGGAAGCAAAATAAACAGTATAAATTACATTCAACATATGCTGTAAGAAGAGGGTCGGTTGAATACATATATAACAGGGGCAGTCATAGAGGGGTCAACCTTCCCATATACCATCCAGCCAGGTTGTCTATATAGGCCATCCATGCAGCCCCTACACACATGTCCCGCCATCTGAAAGCCATCTATCCCATATCTTGGAAAATTTGGTAGGGCAGCCTCTGTTTTGATAGATTATTTTTTTGTATGGAAGAGTAGTGTTAACCTCTCGTTACCAGTCCTGTATGGTGGGGGGTTGGGGCCTCATCCAGGAGCGAGCAATCATTTTTCTCGCCATGAACAGTGTTTCATTGAGGAAAATGGTTAAGTATTTATCTAGTTCTGAGTCTGGGTGCAGGCCGAGGATGCACAGCTTTGGGTCCAGGGGGACCGGTGATCCCATAAGATCATGCAAGAAACAAATAATCTGGACCCAGTAAAGCTGTACATCCGGGCACACCCACTTCATATGAAAAAAGTGCCCGCTGCAGAGTTACACAGTGGGCACGATGGGTTGCGATCAGATTGGAATCTGGCGAGCCGCACCGGGGTGAGGTATGCCTGGTGTAGTATATATATTTGTGTGAGTCTATCTGACACCTTAGGGGATACTGCTTTGACTCCGTCAAGAATCTCCTCCCAGTCTTCATCCGGTATCACACCCAGGACCGTTTCCCATTTACATTTGGCTACTTGAGTGATCTTGGTTCAATTTGGTGGGGTCGGGGTCTAGGACTGTGGTAAGGATCGAAGGGGTGTCTAGCTGTGGGGGAGTGGTTGGAAATTGAGTCTGTAAGGCATAGCGTAATTGCAAATATCTAAATAGGAAGAAGTTGGGGAGGGAGAAGTCCTCTTTAAGGGATTGGAACATTTTGGGTCCGCTCGGGGTCATCACCTGGTGTATGTATAGAATACCTCGGCTTATCCACAGGTTTGGGTCTGGGATTGTTAATAATTCTGGTAGTAAAATGTTGTACCAAAGTGGGGTGTGTGAGTGAACAGGTGGGGTATCTGTTTTCCGCAGGGCAATGGCACATATTTTATGGTGATGTTTTAACATTCCGTCATTAAACCTAGAGTGGGAATCTTGTGAATTTCTTCTGAGTATAGCCTGTAGTGGGGTGTAAGCTGGGTGCATAGGAGGTTGGCAGATCTGGGAGTGGTAGCGTGATTGCTCTGTATTGACAATGTGATAAATATTGGACAGTTGAGAGGCGATGTAATAGTCCCGAAGGTCTGGTACTGCGGCTCCTCCTGAGGACCAGGACAGTTTATGTCTAGTGTGTCCCCAGACAAATGAGTTCAGAATAGTTTCTAGTACTTTAAAAAATTTGAGGGGAATGTAGAGGGGGGAGTGCCACATCATATATAAGATTTTGGGGAGGAGAATCATTTTTATAATATTTATACTGCCCATAACCCCAAGAGGCAATCTGGACCATATTTGGGTTTTGTGTTTGGTTAAGGCTATTAATGGTTCTAAGTTGAGAGGGTAGTAATCAGATAAGCATCTAGTAGCCACCACTCCCAGGTATTTGATAGAAGACACCTTGGTCAAGCGGAGTGAGGGGTTTTGCAGAGGGGAGGGAAAGTGATCTATAGGCAGTATTTGGGATTTGGACCAGTTTATGCGCAGGCCTGAATGCTGCCCGACCTCTTCTATGGTCCGCAGCACCGCCTGTAGAGAAGGGCCCGAGTCCGCCAAGTAAAGAATAGTATTGTCTGCGTACATCCCAATTCTCTCTTTTCTATCTCCAATTCTTAGCCCCGAAATATCTGGATGAGTTCGTATCGCTATGGCTAAAGGTTCCGCTGCAAGGGCATATAGCAAGGGGGACAGGGGGCACCCCTGTCGGGTACCCCTTTCTAGGGTAAATTGTTCAGACAGGTGTCCATTAACGAGGACACGGGCCTTGGGGGAGCTATATAGTAAGGTCATCCATCCATGATAAACCGCGGGCCAAATCCGAAGCGGCGTAGGCACTCCACCAGGTATGGCCATTTCACCGAATCAAATGCCTTTGCGGCATCAAGTGCCACTATTACTCTAGAACCCGTGTTATCATGTGTTGCTTGGAGGTTAGAAAACAAACGCCTGATATTCATGGCTGTGTTTTTCCCGGGCATAAAGCCCGTCTGGTCTGGGTGAATTAGGAATAGGATAACCTTGTTAAGGCGGGATGCCAGAATTTTGGCTAAGATTTTGATGTCAACAGACAGTAGGGAGATGGGGCGATATGATTCGGGGTATCTGGGGTCTTTACCTGGCTTGGGGATGACCACTATCCTGGCTTCGGTCATAGAAACTGGAAGAACACCTGTATCATATATGTATTGATATAGAAGTTGTAGCTTTGGAATCAGGAGGTCCGAATATGTGCTATAAAATAAGGGAAGGCCGTCTGGTCCAGGGGCTTTGGTCTTGGCCAGTTGTGACATCGCTGTAGCTATGTCTTCTGCAGTTATGGGGGCCTCTAGTGGTGTTGCCTGCGCCATCTCGAGGCGGGGCATGGGAATGTTCCTAAGGAAGGTTCTGGTGGCGGTGCCACTATGTGTGACCTGAGAGGTGTATAGGGCATGATAGAAGACTTTAAATTCCTCCGCCACTCGGGCGGGATCAATGACAGGTTGGCTTGTGGCATCCAACAATGATACTACTACGGGGGGGTTATTGTCCATGTGAGCCAGGTACGCTAGCAGCTTTCCCGCCCTCTCTCCGTGCTCAAAGAGCTTCTGTTTAGTGAAGAAGAGATAACGTTTGGACTTCTCTAAATGCATTTGGGTGACTACGCGTCTCTGTGCATTAACCCTCTGCATCGCTTCGGGGGATGGATGGTCAGCGTGTTCGCATATTAGGTCACTAAGTTTATCTGTAGAGGCCTATAGTAGCGCAGAGGTGGATCTTTTAGGTCTATTGATCCTGGTGGTAAGTATCATGCGGGCATGCGATTTAAATGATTCCCACACCACCCCAAATGCAGAGGTACCCTGGTTATAGCGGAAGAATAATTTAAATTCCCCCTCTATACCATCATGGTCAATTAGCGCGGAGAGCCAGTATGGGTTCAGTTTCCATAGCTTAGAGGGAGGGTGCCCCAGAAGTCTGAGTTCCACCCAGCAAGGTGTATGGTCAGACAGAATCCGTGGGGCGAAGCCCGCCCCTGACAGGGTTGGTACCAATATTTGGAAAATAAAAATATAGTCAATACGGGACATGGTGTTATGACTGGCTGAATAACAGGAGTATGCTTTTGCAGTGGGATTAAGGTGCCTCCAGGTATCCACCAGTGAAAAGTCTGTTAATATTCGGTGCAGTCTGGTGGGCCTCTGGGGCAGGGGCTCCCTCCCGCCTCCACCCATCCGATCAAGGGCAGGGACCATGGTCATATTGAAGTCCCCCATCCATACAGCCGGGACTGCCGGATATTGGGCCATAAAGGTTAGGCCTTCGTTGACAACCTCCGAACTGTACGGGGGGGGGGCGTAACATGCCAGGACAAGCAGAGGAGAACCCTGGATAGTAGCGTGCACAAATACATATCGTCCGTCCCGGTCCAAGATCACCGACACCAAGGTAAAGGGGACTGACTTGGCCACCAATAGGGAGACCCCTCTAGATAGAGGGGTATGTACCGAGTGATATGCCCACCCTATCCATGGGCGACGGAGAGCAGTGACCAAGTGGCCTGTAACGTGGGTCTCCGTTAGGGCAATAATTTGCGCCCCTTGTGTTTTAAGATATTTAAGCACGGCTGTGCGTTTGATTTTATCTCGCATGCCGCGAGTATTCCAGGTGAAAAATTTCAAGGTGGCCATGACCATAGTGTATAATGTGAAAAGGGTAACCCCAAGGTGTGTCGGACTGAGACGGACACAAATAGGAACATATTCCCCGGACCCCAGACGTCGGCTCCACAAAAGTGAAAGCGTCGGTCCATGTATATAACCCCACATCTAGACATTGTTCCATATAGTTCAATCTGTATTATGCAAAACAAGTGCTCAACTGGAGCAAGTTCACAAACACCCAGCTCATCACTTCCCCAACTTAGCGTGAGCATATGGATCCCAAACTGGGGCCTGGGCGGCGGTTGCCAATACCAATGCCACATCAATGGTGGGATATTTGCAGAGTGAAAATGCAGGGCAACAAGGTCTTCAGCCATGTGGCACACACCGCACCAGACCCAACCAGACAGTTCTATGAGGACGACCAGTCCGCTGGTCTAGAACAATGGAGGGGTAGCACCGCAGCTATAGGGTAGGAGCGAGCATTCTTTCGTAGTCCACCAACAAGGATAGTATTCCGTTTGGTTCGAATGAGATGAAATTAGTCTGATCAGGGCCAAAGGGTGCATCATAGGCGGTAACACCGAGATGAAATTAGTCTGATCAGGGCCAAAGGGTGCATCATAGGCGGTAACACCGAGATAAAGTGACATCTGCGTTTATGCTCTTCGTGTGTTCTGCAGCACTTCTAATTGCAGCGTAGAGACGGTTCGGTGGGGAGGAAGGGAGGGCCACAGTCAGTCATCCCCCAGGGGCAGGGGAGAAGTCAGCGGAGGAGACATCGATTTTAGTGGTGAGAGTACTCTGACAGAGGGAGACAGCTTCCAGAATTTTTTCAGTATCCGCCGCCGATCGCTGCTCTGGGGAAAAGGTCCCGGCGTCATCTTCGGCCTGGATATCTTTTTCTTGACGGCGAAACTTTGCCAATTGGCTGGCGGCCTCTGGTGCTTTCTTCGGCGGGGACATGATAACAGGGAGGTCCCGTTTAACAGATGGCCGGTCGGTGTTAAAAAATCAGTTTGGTGGTCGCAGGATATTCGTGAAAAGGAGTAGTTTATTGCAGAGCTCGCTCCTCGTGCGACCTTCTCCATTGCCGTCCAGGCCACGCCCCCACACCACTTGCAAGTTTACCAGCATTTCCCAACATGAGTTTATGAGGGCTCGAGGTAAGGCCGCTATTGCAGTTCATGTTCTTGGTCCGTCTCTGTAGGGGTGGTGAGTGAGTCTAGCCATCTGTCCCATAATTTATGATATTTCAACAGGCAGTTTCTGTTTATACAGGACCTATTTGTAAGAAAGTGAGTGATTGACCATCACTATTCACTCCTGAATAGTCGATGCGTCAGGTCAGAAGTCTTGCCACATGTAGGGTTTCCTGCATAAAGGTATGATGGTGTCTGTTCTCTTCTTGTTCAGGGAGCAGTGCCAGTAAGCATTTTTTGGGGCATAGTGCTAGAGGAGAGCCCATTTTATCATGCAGGAACTGGGTCACCTGTGCCCAGTAGCCCTGGATGACTGGGCATGACCAGATCAAATGAAAAAAGGAGCTGTCTTGGTCTCCACATCTAGGGCAGAGAGGATCCCACTGAGGTCTATACCTGCGTATGCGCGTTGGGGTCAGGTAAGTTCTGTGAAAGATGTATAGTTGCGTGAGTCTATCGGCGAGCTTAGGGGAAACCTTCCTACAAGATGCCAACATATCTGACCATTCCTCATCCTCCAGCTCGCCCACATCTGCCACCCATTTGTCTTTCAGTTTGTAAGCTATATCTGTCACCACAAGTGTAGTGAGACTTGTGTAGCATATTGAGGTTAATTTCTTAGAGTCTGTGCCCATGAAGACTTCCACCAAATACAGGGGTGTCAGGTCAGGGGTTTGGTCGGGGAACTGGCATTGGAGTGCATGGCGGAGCTGGAGGAAGCGAAAGAACATAACGTTAGGCAGTTCAAAGGTCGACTTTAGCTCCTGAAATGACTTGACCCCAGTCCCAGTCATCACTTGTGACAAGTACACAACACCCTGTTCGATCCAGAGGTCTATGTCTGGCAGGGAGAGTAGTTCCGGGAGATTTGCGTTACCTCATGGTGGTGAATGTGCATGGATGGGAGAGGCCCTCGTCTTTTCCAGTGCCAATTCCCAAACTATACAGTGGTGATACACCAGACCCTTACGTCCACCTAGCCCGGGCGGGGGTTCTTGTTCCACTAAATAGAATTTGAAATGGGTGTGTAATGTATGCTGAGGTCCCCCAGCATGCCAGGGCAAGGTACTTGATTTTGTCCTCTTTGCCCAAGTGAAAGAAGTGGGATAATTGAGCAGCCAGGTAGTACATAGATAGGTCTGGGAGGGCCACGCCCCCCAGATCTGTTGGGTTTTTTAAGGTCTGCCAAGCTAACTTATGCCTAGATTTACCCCATATAAAGGAATTGAGAATAGAGTCCATGGTTTTAAATATTCGGAGGGCCAAGTATGTTGTAGCATGCCAGAAGGCATAGAGTAGTTTGGGAAGTAGAACCATTTTCATCAGATTTATGCAACCCATTACCCCAAGGGGAAAGCGTGCCCATATCTGTGTCTTGGCTTTAAGTAGGTTGTATAAGGGTTCAATGTTTAATCTGTGATCAAAACCCCCATGTACTTAATTTGGCTTGCCCTGAACAGCAGAAGGAGGGCCTGTGCGGCACAGGGGGCTCCCAAATATAGGGGGAGGATCTGGGATTTGCCCCATTTGATCTGGAGGCCTGAAAATGTTCCGAAGCTTTCAATGAGATCCAGTGCCATGGCCAAAGAGGGGGCCGCATCCTCCAAATACAGCATCATATCATCTGCGTAGAGACTAATGGTCTCTACCAGAGGCCCTGATCTCAAACCCCTAATCCTAGGGTGGTCCCTGATGGCTATTGCCAGTGGTTCAACAGCAAGGGCATATAGTAGATAGTGGACATCCCTGGCGGGTGCCTCTATTTAAGACCTTTGCCACTGGGGATTGGTATAAAAGCTGGATCCAGGTTATAAATTTGGGGCCAAAGCCATACCTGCGGAGGCACTCCCACAGGTAGGCCCATTCGACGGAGTCGAACGCCTTAGCTGCGTCTAAGCTGACCATGACTTTGGAACCAACCGACTCATGGACAGCCTGCAGGTCCAAAAAAGACGTCTCAGATTGAAGGCTGTGTTTTTGTTGGGCATGAATCCCATCTGGTCAAGATGGATTAGGGTGAGTGTTAGAAGAGGACTTGTTTGCAGTTGGTTGTAGCTCTATTTAAACAGTGTAAACCCTGTAGCAAATGCTGTCCTTTCTACAGTGTTCCAGTGTGTTCCCGTGACCTGTTTGCTAAAGACTTCCTGTATCTGTGACCCGGCTTGCCTGACCTTGATTGAACTCTGCCTGTACCGACCCTCTGCCTGTTTACGACCACGCCTCTGCCTGACCCCCTTGTACTGCACCAGCCAGCCTGTTAACGACCCTGCCTGCACCTGATGACCCGTTTGCCTGCTCCCTTGTACCGCACCAGCCAGCCTGTTAACGACCCTGCCTGCACCTGACGACCCGTTTGCCTGCTCCCTTGTACCACACCAGCCAGCCTGTTGCCGACCCGGCCTGCATCACCACTCTTCTGTCTGCACGAGCTCCTGGAGGATCCTCACAACACCATCTGCATCCGCACCAGCTCTCGTGCCCCCCTGTGCTCCGGAATCTCCTGTCTGCTCTACCAGGGGTTCCCGAACCAGGGTCGTAAGAGAGGTTGCCCTCTGCACAATCAGACTCCATCACCAGGTACGTGACAGAAACGGACAGCTATGTCTGAGTCTGAGCAGGGGCCCTCTCCGCTGCATGAACTCTGTCAACATTTGGACGGTCTCTCTGGAGCCGTGCAAAACCTGCAGGCAGACTACACTCAGCTCCAGACCCAGCTCCTGGAAATTGCCCCATCGGGGGACTTGTCAGCTGTCAATGGAACGCACAGTGCCCTTGCCTGAACGGTTCTCAGGGGACCGTAGGAAGTTCAGAGCGTTCCACTGTGCCTGTGAACTTTATCTCAGCCTGCAGCCCCACACCTTCTCCCTGGAAGCCACGAAGGTGGGGCTGGTGATTTCCCTACTGCGGGATGAGCCCCAACTCTGGGCCCACCGGCTCCTGGAGCAAGGGGCGTCTGAGGTATCAGATTTGTCTCGGTTCTTCCAAGCAATGGCTCGGCTGTATGAAGACCCGCATCAGACGGCCACTGCCGAAACTGCACTCCGCGCCCTTCGACAAGGCCGCCGTCCGGCGGAGGAGTATGTATCAGAATTCAGGCGTTGGAGCTCCGACACGGTCTGGAATGAAGCTGCTCTGCGCCACCAGTTCCAGCAGGGTTTGGCCGACCCCCTGATGGATGAATTGGCCCGTGTTGGGACGCCACCCTCCTTGGAGAGGCTCATCGTGGCCATCCAGATCGATCGACGCCTTCGTGAACGCAGAGCGGAAAGTGCCAAGGTGAACCTGCGACCTTCTTGGTTGTTACCCCCCACTGGGGGATTGCCAAAAGGCACTCTGGCTGGCTCCACCACTGTCACATCTCCTCCTCCGAGACTGTATGAACCCCAGCAACGGGGTGTGGCATACTCGGCATTGACCTCTGAAGAGAACCAGCGCCGAAGGAACCTCTGCCTCTACTGTGGAGAGCCGGGGCACTTAGTGCGCTCCTGTCCGTCCAAGTTGGAAAGATGTCTTGTCACCTCTCCTCAACCAGCACCTGTTGGGGCGACTCACCTCACCCTCCCTCTGCTTTTACAGTTTCCTGGAGGAGCCGTTACCGTCTCAGCTATTATAGACTCAGGTGCATGCAGTTGCTTCCTGGACCTTAGCTTTGCGGCACAACACAGGATACCCCTGCGACCCAAGACTCGCAGGATGGCAGTTCACCTAGCTGATGGCACAACCTTGAAATCTGGCCTGGTCTCACAGGAGACCACCCCTTTGACCACCACGATGCAGGGAGGCCATCGGGAGCTACTCATCCTCGATGCCATCGCCTCACCCATCTTCTCTGTTATTCTTGGACTGCCTTGGCTTCAGGCCCATAATCCCACCATTGACTGGTCCTCTGGGGAAGTCCAGTTCCAGTCCCAGTATTGCCACAAGCACTGCTTCCCCCAGATTCCTGGAACAGATCCTGCCCTACTAACCCTGGACCTTGATCCGGAGCCTGAGATCAGTCAGCTCGTCCCCAGAGTCTACCACACTTTTCTAGATGTCTTTAGCAAAAAGGGGGCTGAGGTCCTTCTGCCTCATAGACCGTATGACTGCCCCATTGAGCTTCTCCCCGGTGCAGAGATTCCCTTTAGAAGGATATACCCGCTGACAGAGCTGGAACTCGGCACCCTGAAGTCCTATATTGACGAGAATCTCAAAAAGAGCTTCATCCGTCCTTCTACGTCCCCGGCTGGGGCAGGCATCTTTTTCGTAGAGAAGAAGGACCATTCCCTGCGGCCATGTATTGATTACCGGGAGCTAAATAAAGTCACGGTGAAGAACCGCTACCCGCTTCCACTTGTTCCGGAATTGTTTCAGCGCCTTGGGACCGCCACCGTGTTCACTAAATTAGACCTCCGGGGAGCTTACAACCTGGTGCGGATTAGAGAAGGCGATGAATGGAAGACGGCCTTTCGTACTTGTTTCGGTCACTTTGAGTACTTGGTGATGCCATTCGGTTTATGTAATTATCGGGCGGGTACCTGAGTACTGCAGTGTGAGTACCCGAGAGGGGCGTGAATACCCGAGTGCTGTGAGTACCTGTGTACGGGGAGTATTAGTGGAAGGCAGCCAGCGGTTAGGTAATTGGATAGGGCAAAATTCCCAGTCCCCACTAAATCGATAGGTACGATGCCCGGCGGGTGTGGAGAAGCGATTCGGTGTACATCTTGTCGCATGTATGCATTCCTTGATCATGAGATCGAGGGCAAATACTGCTGTACACAATGTAAGAGCGTTGTTTCCCTGGAAGCCCAGGTCCTGAATCTAAGGAAGCAACTGTCAACACTGAGACGACTCTCCATACTTAAGGAGAGTTGGGATCGTACTCGGCAGGGGCCAGCACAGAGGCGGGTCGAGACATAGAGGTGCAGGCATCAGAACAGAGTAGATGGGTGACAGTTAGGAGGGGTAGAAGGGAAAGAGTCAGGGAGGCTGATCCTGGGCTGGAGCATCCCAATAGGTACACCCCGTTGTGTGATATTGCGGAAACCAGCCAGGAATCAGCATCGCTGGAGCAGAGTGGCGCCCCTAGCTACCAGGGGAGTAACTCCTCCAGCGAGGGTGGGGATGAAGTCAGGCGAAAGGTAAGGCAGATCGTGGTGATGGGGGACTCCATTCTTAGAAACACAGAGAGGCCAATCTGTCACAAAGACCTGAAGCACCGAACTGTAAACTGTTTAACGGGCACTCGGGTTCGGGACATCACGGATCGGGTGGACAGATTGTTGGGAGGGGCTAGGGAAGACCCGGCTGTCATGGTGCATGTTGGCACCAATGACAAAGTTAGAGGTAGGTGGAGTGTCCTAAAGAAAGATTTCAGGGACCTAGGAGCAAAGTTGAAGATTAGGACCTCCAAGGTATTCTCAGAAATACTACCGGTACCTCGAGCCACACCAGAGAGGCAGCGGGAGATTAGTGAAGTAAACAAGTGGCTGAGGAGCTGGTATAGAAAGGAGGGTTTTGGGTTCCTGGAGAACTGGGCCGATTTCTCAATCGGCTATGAGCTCTATAGGAAGGATGGGCTGCACCTAAATGGGGAAGGTGCAGACCGGCTGGGAATAAGGATGGCCAAAAAGTTAGAGGGGTTTTTAAACTAGGCAACGGGGGGGAGGGTCCAGACTTACCAATAGCCAGAGGGGAACAGAGTCTAGGGGGTAGTATTGGGGGTAGGAGTGATAGGCCGATTAAGGAATCTAAACACGTGGCAAGTAGTGTAACAAGTCCTATATGCAAACAAGGATTACCCAACAAGGAAGCAGTAGGTATCCGGACAAAACTACGTGGCTTGTTCACTAATGCCAGCAGTCTGGCGGACAAGATGGGAGAACTAGAGCTGCTACTGTACGAGGAGGAATTCGATTTTGTGGGAATTTCGGAGACTTGGTTCAACAGCTCTCATGATTGGCTGGCTACCATTCAGGGGTATTCCCTGTATCGCAGGGATAGGGAGGGCAAAAAAGGAGGAGGGGTATGCCTGTATATAAAAAATGACATACAAATTAATGTGAGAGATGACATTAATAGTGGTTCTGGGGGGGAGGTTTAATCATTATGGGTAGAGTTACAAAGGGAAGATACCAAGGGGAAAGTATTACTGGGAATATGCTATAGACCCCCTAATCAGAAGGAGGAGGGGGAGGCGGACCTCCTATCACAAGTTGGAACAGCGGCAAGGATGGGAAATGTTATTATACTGGGGGATTTTAATTACCCACATACTGACTGGGCGGAAGGTACTGCACGTTCAGCTAAGTCTCGCTATTTCCTAAATGTCCTGCAGGATAATTTCATGGGTCAGATGGTAAATGTACCAACAAGAGGAAAAGCATTATTGGACCTTCTGATTACCAACAAAACAGACCTGATCCCAGACGTGGAAGTAAGGGGTAATCTAGGTAATAGCGATCACAGTTCAATTATTTTTAGTATAAATTACACATCTAGGAAACCTAAGGGGAATACGAAGACACTGAATTTTAAAAGAGCCAACTTCAAGAAACTACGCTCATTGCTGGAAGATGTTAGCTGGGATAAAACTCTAGGGACAATGAATACGGAGGAAAAATGGGAATGCTTCAAGAACACACTAAACAAAGGTATTAGCCAGTGTATCCCAGCAGGAAATAAATTTAAAAGAGCTAATCAAAGACCAGTATGGCTTAATGCCGACATAAAATCAAAAAAGGCGGCCTTCGAAAAATACAAGGCTGAGGGGTCTCAGTCAGACTTTCATATCTATAAAACACGCAATAAGGAATGCAAAGTTGCAATCAGAGCAGCTAAGATTGAACATGAAAGACACATAGCTGAAGAGAGTAAAAAGAAACCCAAGAAATTATTTAAGTATATAAATGGTAAGAGAGGGAGGTCAGATCATATTGGCCCAGTAAGGAAAGACGCGGGTAACCTGGTTACAGAGGATGGAGAAATGACAAAGGTGTTAAACTCATTTTTCTCCTCGGTATTCACAAAGGAAATGGGGGGCTCAATTATACAGAACCAAAATGCTGGTCCTCAAGACAAGTCACATGAAACACCCTCATGGCTGACTGAGGATAAAATCAGTAATAGGCTGGAAAAACTGAACACCAATAAGTCACCGGGCACAGATGGCTTGCACCCGAGGGTCCATAGGGAACTTAGCCAAGTTATTGCCAGACCCTTGTACCTAATCTTTAAGAGCAGTTTTCGGATTGGTATGATACCTGCTGATTGGAAGAAAGCCAATGTGGTGCCAATATATAAAAAAAGGACCAAGACATTTCCCCGGGAATTATAGACCAGTTAGCTTAACATCAATAATATGCAAGCTCTTGGAGGGAATAATAAGGGATTATATACAACACTATTGTAACGAGAACGGTAAAAAAGGTCGGATAATGACTAAAATAGGAGTCAGTCGGTACTCCCACAAAGTACACTGAACAGAACTCCTGGTCGTAAAACCAAGACATATTAACTCGGGGGGTAAAGGAAACACTTATGGCTCCTCTTTTTACTCAAATTGTGGAAACAGTAAAGAGGTAGGAGACATTGGTCCAATG
>BLSH010374275.1:97432-110778 GCA_018402905.1 Glandirana rugosa | reverse complement strand
TGGTCCTGCAGGAAGAACTTCTGGCCACGGGTCTTGACCTACCGTATGAGGTCCACGCCGGAGTGGTCCCTGAACATATCACCCTCTTAATAACTAAATAGGGACTTCAACTAGGGAAAGAACTACGTACGGTTGTGAAACAATCGAAACGAGCGTCGTCGAACCGTAACGTACGGTGACGACTCGGACAAGAGATGATCCTGGGGATCCAGAAAAAGGTAGGAACTAAGGGGGTCCCCGAGAGGAGGATCACTCGTCAAACGCAAGTACAAGAACCATGGGTTCACGTAATGAAATGTAAAAAGATGCAATTTAGAGTAAACGGTGAACAGACGGGTGGGGTAAGCAGAGCAATAAATTCTCCACAGGATGTGGAAACACTGCAAGAAGATCTAAATAAATTAATGGGGTGGGCAGACAAGTGGCAAATGAGATTTAACGTAGAAAAATGTAAAGTAATGCACTTGGGTACCAAGAACATGAACGCAAACTGCTCACTAGGAGGAGAGCCCCTGGGGGAATCAAGGATGGAAAAAGACCTAGGGGTCCTAGTAGAGAACAGGCTCAGCAGTGGCATGCAATGCCAAGCTGCTGCGAGCAAAGCTAACAAAGTGTTGGCATGCATCAAGAAAGGGATCAACTTCAGGGATAAATCAATAATTCTCCCACTATACAAGTCCCTGGTGAGGCCGCACCTGGAGTATGCCATCCAGTTCTGGGCACCGGTCTTCAAGAAGGACGTCCTGGTATTGGAAAGGGTTCAGAGAAGGGCAACAAAGCTAGTTAAGGGATTAGAGGACCTAAGTTATGAGGAAAGATTACAAGCACTGAACTTGTTCTCTCTGGAGAAAAGACGCTTGAGAGGGGATATGATTTCAATGTACAAATACTGTACTGGTGACCCCGCTATAGGGGCAAAACTATTCAGCGCAAGGGAAAACACGAAGACACGCAGCCATTCACTGAGAATGAAAGAAAGGCAGTTTAACCTTAAGATGCGTAGGGGTTTCTTTACGGTAAGAGCAGTGCGAATGTGGAATTATCTTCCAAAAACAGTGGTTTCTGCTGGTAGTATAGATAATTTAAAAAAAATATTAGATGCACACCTAAGGGACCACAACATTGGGGGATATACAACATAATACTGACATAATAAACACACACATGGGTTGGACTTGATGGACTTGTGTCTTTTTCCAGCCTCACTGACTATGTAACTATGTAATGCCCCAGCTACCTTTCAGCATTTCATAAATGAAATGTTCAGGGACTTTCTTGACCTCTTTGTCATCACCTACCTCGATGATATTTTGATTTTCTCACCTTCTCTGGAGCTCCACCGTGTCCATGTCAAACAGGTACTGGGTCGCCTCCGCCAGCATGGCCTCTATGCTAAACCGGAGAAGTGTGAATTTGAGCAGGCAAGCATCCAGTTCCTTGGACTTATTATCTCAGTCGGAGGCATCAGGATGGACCCTCAAAAGGTCACTGTAATCCTGGACTGGCCTGCTCCGGTCGATAGAAAAGGAACCCAGAGATTCATAGGGTTTGCAAACTTCTATAGGAAGTTTATCCGGGGATTTTCCTCCATTATCTCCCCAATCACACACCTGACCAAGCAGGGTATCCTGTTCCGTTGGACTCCTGAGGCACAAACAGCCTTCGAAAAACTCAAAGGACTGTTCACATCTGCACCCATCCTGAAGCACCCGGACCCCACTCTGCCCTATGTTCTGGAAGTTGATGCATCCGAAGTGGCAGTCAGGGCTATTCTTTCTCAAAGGCAAGGTACAAAGGCGCTGCTACACCCAGTGGCGTTTTTCTCACGCAAACTAACCCCCGCTGAAAGGAACTATGATGTGGGGGACCGTGAGCTCCTTGCTATTAAAGCCGCTCTGCAGGAATGGAGGTATCTCCTAGAGGGGGCAGCACATCCGATTCTCATCTATACGGACCACCGTAACCTGGAATACCTGAGAATTGCGAAGAGACTGAAACCCCGCCAAGCCAGATGGGCGCTATTCTTCGCCCGATTTACCTTTCATATTACTTACAGGCCCGGGTCGAAGAACACTAAACCTGGCTCCCTGTCACGCATGTTCAATGTACCGGAAGTTTCAACATCTCCTGACACCATACTATCTCCAGGAAACTTCCTATTGTTACAAGAAGATGTGCTGTCACGGATCAGACCCCCTCCCGGGAACATCTCTGCAGCTCAAGGACGGATTGTTCTGGCAGGGTACCAAGATCTTCATGCCGGAGCACCTACGAACAGCAGTTTTGGACCTCTGCCATAACCACCGCCTCGCTGGGCACTTCGGGAAACGCAAGACCTTGGAACTAGTGCAGCGCACGTTCTGGTGGCCCCGAATGGGAGAGGACTGTAAGGCTTATGTGGGATCATGCACTACCTGCAGCCGTTGTAAGGGGAGTAAGACTCGGGCATTGGGCCTTCTTAAACCTTTACCTGTCCCGGAGAGGCCCTGGAGCCACATATCCATGGATTTCATTGTGGAGTTACCCCCTTCCGAAGGCTGCTCGACCATCTTTGTGGTAGTGGATAGACTCTCCAAGATGGCCCACTTCCTGCCTATGAAAGGCACACCTTCGGCCACAGAGACGGCCAAAATATTCATTAAGGAGATTGTCCGGTTACACGGAATTCCAAGGGATGTGGTGTCCAATTGTGGCGTGCAATTCACTTCCAGGTTCTGGAGGTCTTTGTGCAAGTCCCTGAAGATCAGCCTATCCCTGTCCTCAGCATATCACCCCCAAACGAACGGCCAGACGGAGCGTACCAACCAGACTCTAGAACAGTACTTACGCTGCTTCTCGTCGTTCTCCCAGGGCTGGGTTACGCTCCTACTGCTGGCGGAGTTCGCGTACAACAACTCAGTCCACTCGGCCACCCAGCAATCACCCTTCTTTGCCAATTACGGCTACCATCCCGCCTTCTTGTCCAACGCCTGCCCAGAAAACCCGGTGCCAGCTGTGTCCAACTTATTGAACTTTTTCTCCTCCAATAATAAACTCCTGCAGGAGACAATGGCACGAACACAGGCAACCAATAAGGAAACGTATGACAAGAAAAGGCGTGGCGAAGTAAACCTGGAGCCAGGTAATCAGGTATGGCTATCCACCCTCAACTTAAGATTGGCATGTCCATCCAGGAAACTTGGTCCTAAATTTATTGGGCCCTTCCCCATCAAACGAAAAATCAACAAGGTAGCCTATGAACTGGAACTGTCTGAGTCACTCCGCATCCACCCGGTCTTCCACGTGTCGTTGTTAAAGCCTAAGGTCCGCGACCCCTTCTCTGAGCGGCAGACAAGTCCACGGGCACCAGTAGTGGTCGACGGAATGGAGGAATTTGAGGTGGAATCCATTCTGGATTGCAGGAGGAGAGGTGACACCATCCAGTACCTAGTCAAGTGGAGAGGCTATGGGCCCGAAGAGAGTTCATGGGAGCCCGAAGACCATATCCATGCTAAAGAGCTAATCAAACGATTCTGGAGAAGGCACCCAGACTTAAGGGCCCGGCTGGGGGGCAATGTTAGAAGAGGACTTGTTTGCAGTTGGTTGTGCTTTCTTCACACTCCCAGAGGGGGCGGCGCCAGGTAGCCCTATTTAAACAGTGTAAACCCTGTAGCAAATGCTGTCCGTTCTACAGCGTTCCAGTGTGTTCCCGTGACCTGTTTGCTAAAGACTTCCTGTATCTGTGACCCGGCTTTCCCAACCTTGATTGAACTCTGCCTGTACCGACTCTCTGCCTGTTTATGACCACGCTTCTGCCTGGCCCCCTTGTACTGCACCAGCCAGCCTGTTAACGACCCTGCCTGCACCTGAAGACCCGTTTGCCTGCTCCCTTGTACCGCACCAGCCAGCCTGTTAACGACCCTGCCTGCACCTGACGACCCGTTTGGCTGCTATCTTGTACCACACCAGCCAGCCTGTTGCCGACCCGGCCTGCATCACCACTCTTCTGTCTGCACAAGCTCCTGGAGGATCCTCACAACACCATCTGCATCCGCACCAGCCCTCGTGCCCCCCTGTGCTCCGGAATCTCCTGTCTGCTCTACCAGGGGTTCCCGAACCAGGGTCGTAAGAGAGGTTGACCTCTGCACAATCAGACTCCATCACTAGGTGCGTGACAGTGAGGATTACCTTGCTTAATTGCAGGGCTAGAACCTTGGCAAGGATTTTAATGTCAAGTTGTAGGAGGGATATCGGCCGATATGATTCGGGGAAAGAGGGGTCCTTTCCAGGTTTGGGTATTAGGACGATCAATGCCTCCTTCATGGAATCAGGAAGTGTGGAGCAGTCAAAGATATGTTGGCATCATTTTTGAAGTTTTGGTACTAGTAGGGAT
The DNA here is from genome assembly GCA_018402905.1 of Glandirana rugosa. Taxonomy (NCBI): domain Eukaryota; kingdom Metazoa; phylum Chordata; class Amphibia; order Anura; family Ranidae; genus Glandirana; species Glandirana rugosa. The sequence continues at coordinate 106,406 of BLSH010374275.1, read as the reverse complement.
CTAAATTGAGTGTAGAACTCAAGGGGAAGGCCGTCGGTGCCAGGGGCTTCGTCTATATCATCTGAGGAGATGGGAGCTTCGAGCTGCTGCACTTGGGCCTGGGACAGTGTGGGGAAATGAATACAGTGTAGGAAGGTGGCCAGCTCGTCTTGCGTGTAATGGGCTGTAGAGGAATAAAGTGTGGCAAAGAAGGTGCGGAATTCTCTCACTACCAGAATTGGGTCAGTGATCTGGCGGCCAGAGGGGTCGGTTAGGGATACTACCACTGGTGGCTTGTGGTCCAGGTGTGCGAGATAAGCCAGAAGCTTACCAGCCCTCTCTCCATGTTCGTATGTGCATTGTTTGGAGAAAAAAATATGTCTTTTGGCTTTTACGAAATGTAGGTGATTGACCAGATGGTGTTGTGCCCTCCAGATGGTGGAGATGTTATCCGGGGAGGGGTCTAGTCGGCAAGCCCGCTCCAATGATTCCAAGTAGGCCTCTGCCTGCTGCAGCACCAACTTGGAGGAGCTCTTGTACCTGGAAATGCAGGTGGTCAAGGTTAGTTTTGCATGTAGTTTAAAGGACTCCCAGATTGCTACCTGTGTGGCAGTGCCTTCATTGGTTGTAAAAAAGAATGACCAGTCATTGTGCAATGAGTCTGTGTCGGGGAGGGTGGATAACCAAAAGGGGTTCAGTCTCCAGTGTGTGGTTGAGTGTGGGGTCTGTGTATCAAGCATTACCCAGTAGGGTGAATGGTCCGAGGCCTGAAGCCCACCCCCACCCCACCCCCACCAGCCGCGGCAGTATCAACAAGGACACAAATATATTGTCTATCCGCGACATGGTAGAGTGGGCAGTAGAGAAGCACGAGTACACGCGAGTGGCAGGGAACTTATATCTCCAGGTATCCACCAGCGCAAACTCGTGCATCATCCTACCAAATCTCGTCAGGACCGGTGGATTGGCCCCAGGGGGGGTACTGGGGTGGTCTATCCAGGGAGGGGTCTACGAGCATGTTGAAGTCCCCCATACAGATAGCTGGGACAGCTGGGTGTTGTGCCATAAAGTCCAGTCCGTCATGTATACAGGCAAATTGGAAGGGAGGGGGATGTATTATGCAAGCAGCAGAGCCTCTAACCCATTAAACATCGCATGCATGAATACGTATCTGCCCTGGGGGTCCGCCCGCAGCGTTAGCAATTGAAATTGCGTGTGTTTGGTGATGAGGACCGCTACGCCCCGTGAGTGAGGGCTGTGGGGAGCCTGATACACCCAACCCACCCATGGTTTCTTCAGCGTGAGTTGCAGTTGGCCAGTGAGGTGCGTTTTTAACCAGACAATTACATCTGCCCGCATGGACTTTATGTGGGACAGAACGGCTACTCGTTTAGGCCTAGCACTGAGCCCTCAGACGTTCAACGTCACCAGTTTAACCTGAGCCACGATGGTATAGGCGGGGGCGGTACACACGGGCGGACACCCAGGACCAGATCATCAGAAACATTTGACCGAGCCCGGGGACACAGGACGCCCACTGCTGGCAATCCCGGGTCCCCGTGCAACAGTTTCACACAAGCTGTGTAGGCCAAATTAGCATAGCAGACCCTGTACAAAACATGAGCATAAACCCCTATTGCGTACTTTAGCAGTAGTGTAAAATTCAGCAGCCTATCAGTACCCTCTTCAAGTAATGGTGAATATGTATATAGTCTGAAAATCTCCAGAAACTTCTGGAGCATAACCAATACATCAACACAAACATAAGAAAAAAACGAAGAAAAAAAGAATTTCCAGTTAGAGTTCCTCGGTAAACTTGCACTGGTCCAGCAGGAAGGAATCCATTTCTTAACGTTTAAATTTAGTGTATGGGTAGATGCTGGCCAGGGAAACTTGGCTTGGGTATTGATCCAGAACTGTGCAACAAAACAGAATAACAGCACTGTATCAGCAAAGCTTGCCCTGGCATAGGGGATTTGACTGTGGTGAGCAATCATTCTGTGTCACAAGGCCCATGGTAGGAGTGGGGAATAAACAGTGGGACCATGGTACATGTGTGGGAACGATACAGAGAGCTCCTGGTTACCAAAATCAAGTTTGAAGTGGGGGCTATCCACAAGAGGGGGAGAGAGAAAACTTACAGTCAGTAGTGGATGATGAAGCCAACGTAGGAACCTTAAGGGCAGCGATGCAGAGGGAATGGTGGGACTCATGGGTAGATGTAGTTCATGGCGGAGGTCCATTTGCGCTCTCTCTGCGTACCATCCAGTCGATAGCGGATTCCGGGTCTTCAAAAAAAGTCTTCTCCTTCAACCCGCAGCCCAGCGGGGTATAACATGGCGTATTTCAAATTTTTGACATAGAGTTGCCTCTTAGCCTCATTAAAACTGCGCACAGCGGTGCTGGATCTCTGCGGAGAAATCCAGATACACTGACACCTGCATGTTGCGGAATGGTATATTGCCTTCTGTGCGCGTGATTCGGAGCACTGCATCCCGGTCCCTATAATTCATGAATTTCGCAATAAATGTGCGTGTAGGGGCACCGCTGGGGGGAGGCTTGGAAGCCAGGCAATGAGCTCGCTCCACAACGAAGGAGGTGGAGAAGGCCTCTCTCCCAAAGGTGGTAATTAACAACTGTTCCAGGAAGGTGGAGGGATTCGTTCCCTCTGTGCCCTCTGGCAAGCTGACGAACTGGAGGTTACAGCATCTCAGCCGGTTCTCCATGTCGTCCTGTTTCTGCACAAGGGCTTGAAGTTGGTGTTGAAGTTGCTCGGTGGAGAGCTGTAATGGATGGACATCGCCCTCCACCTGACTGATGCGCCTCTCCGTCTCAGTCACTCGATCACTCGATCACCTTTTGCAGGTCTTGACATGTCTATCTATCTATCTATCTATCTATTGATATGCCTATCTTCGCGTCATCTATCTTTGAGGTGAGAGTAGATTGGCAGTGGGAGATGGCCTCTAGTACTCGGTCCGTGTCTGCACCAGAGCTTACGGACAGGGTTGGGTTCTCGGCACCATGCTCCTTCGTAGTTTCCTGCTCCTCGTGGTGGAATTTATCGAGCTTGTGCAGCGCCTCGGACACCTGTTTTGGAGGAGACATCATCATCCACAGGATGTGCGGTATGTGGAGACTGGATGGCAGATTAAAGAAAATAAGATATGAATAGCACAACAACAAATACAGAGACAAAAAAACTTTTTTCAAATAATGGACATATTGATGCATGGTGACTGGGCCGTTCCCCAAGGAAGGAGGCTTGCACCCAACCCCACCCCCCCAGGGGACCTCCAAACTTACCAGGGCAATCACCAACCCACATGCATGGACAGAGGTGCAGTCCACCCATGACCAATAGAGGACCCAGCACTCTGCGACTGCAGGAGATGCATACAGACCAGGCTAGGATGGAACAATGGAACATGAATAAGTAATTTCATAAGAACAAACATAAGAAAACGCATGATTAAACATTATTCATGCTGCACAGGCAATAAGTGCAAAGCATGATATGGACAGATGTGTCTCGATTTATGTTACTGTGCAAGAGAGATAAGATATTATAGCCAAAAACTTACAGGTGTCATCAACTAGAGTGCAAAAACTCTGGGGGCGCTGGTACACAGGGATCAAAGAAAAACGATTCCAGTAAAAAGACTCATGTGAGTTTTAAATTCACTCAGTGGGCTATAGGAGAAAAGCCAAACTGAGCAAGCCTGAAATAGAGCATATAGATAAGGAATTATCACTACTTAAAGTTTGCAAATATTTTAAAATAAAAATATTTGGGAAATACATGACGTCCATACAATAGAATATGGGAACTGTACATGAAAAATGAAGAAAATGTATGAGAGGAAGAGGAACATAGTATAGTAATAATAAGGCCACTAACATTAGATAGACTCAAACCTGCCAAATGGCAGGCTAGATTGGTCCTGACACCAGAATCCGTGCTATAAGTCCCTATATGATGAATACATCACATAGATGAGCTATCATTTAATGATTCCACATTTTATGACAAAGACAGGAATCCAGTGGCCAGCAAGTAAATGAATAATATATAGTGAGGTAAAGGTTACTAAACAAAAATGGGTACACATATGGAATAACACAGAAATAAAGCACTGTAAAAGCAGCTTATTCATTCGCATCGCAAAGAGTAATGCACAAATCATCGTTACCTGTGGTAAGATCAACACATGTATGCGCCCCTAGTTTCCAGCAGTGAGATGTGCCGGAGACGCCGGCTTTATGCATCTCCCACTCATTCGGTGTCTAACGTCGCCGGCCGAGTGCAGACGTGGCTCATGGTCGGCGCATGCGCCAGCCATCCGGGTCCAGCTGAAACTACAAGCCCCATGATGCCTAGCCACTCGGGAGGGCGGGGGCTGGATGTGAAGCATAGGCCGAACCTCAGCCGTAGCGCCATCCTATGACCAGCCACGATAGTAAAACATTGCCAGGCAACCAGGGAGAGAGTGCAGCAGATGTCAGAGACAAATGGATCAAAAGATCCTGGGCGCAGAAGGGATGGGAGAACAAGCCACACCATGGGAAAAGGGGCATACCAGAACCCCTGGTGCCCCTTTGCGTCCATACAGTAGCACTGTATGCCGTGGTTCCCAATGGTAGAGGACTCAGAGCACATCCCCAGCACAAGGGGGGGGGGGGAAGCTGACCGGCAACGATGGGGCCAAAGGGGGGGAAAAAATTGGGGAAGGGAGGCCACCAAACGGAAATGGCGTATTCCAATTGCCCAATGGATCAATATGTCCAATGTATAGAGGTCAGAACATCAATAACAGTTACGACAAAAATATACATTAAATAAAGACAGGATTTTAACATGTTGGCAAATTACAATAATTATACACACCAAGGAAAGAAACTGACAATAATACAATAAAAAAACAAAAACATTTCTTTAACTACAAGGTAACCTTATCTTCAGTGTTGCGGGAGATACACTCAGACCACTAAATTACCCCTCTACCCCAAGGCGGGACAGGGGAGGGGGAGGAGGAGGGAAGAAGGGGGAAACACAAAACAAGAGGGGAGAAAGGGGGACGGGGGTAGGAAAGAAGGGAGGGAAAAAGGGGAAAGGGGGGAGGAGGGAGAAATTTTGCAACATTATTTTCTTAAGAATGGTTTGAAGCTCAGAGTTTCATTGAAACCTAGATATTGGGTAGCTTTTAAGTCATAGATCCAGCGTGATTCCAATTGTAGAAGTGCGGTATCAACACTTCCACCCCTGGGATGCGCCGACAAATGTTCAAGGGCTGCAAACTTGATGCAGCTCATATCAAAGTCATGATAAAGACCAACATGTCTAGCTGTAGCAGTAGGCATGCGTCATTTAGTTGCAGGTTTCACATGATCTCCAATTCTTATATGGAAGGCCCGTTTAGTCTTCCCGACATAAAAACCCCCACAAACACAGCTGGCAAAATAGACCACTCCAACAGTGTCACAAGTGACCCTCTGCTGGAGATGATGATTTAGTCCATTTGGCAGCTGGGTAGTGGGGCTATTGGTCAAAAATGGGCACATGTCACAGTGTCCACAGGAGAAGGTGCCAGGGTTCAAAACCCTGTTTGGTGGAATAGGGTTAAAATTACTTTGTATTAGTTTGTCCCTGAGGGACGTGGCATGTCTGTAAGTTATCTGGGGATGCTGTCCAATATGTCTATTAACCTGAGGATCTGCCGTTAGTAAGGCCAATATTTCTTTATAATGGTTTTGATTTTTGAATGTTGGACGGAAAATCTTGCTATGAGTCTAATAGGCTGATCGGTTTCTTTGATAGTTTTAGGAAAAATCAATGATCTCCTATCTCTATCTTTGGCTCTTTTGTAGGCTCTCTTGAGACAAGAGTGACTGTAGCCTCGTTGTCTAAGTCTATTGTATAGATCCCTAGCTGCCGATTCAACATCCTGTTGTTTGTTGCAGTTATGTCTTATGCGCAAATACTGACTGTAGGGTATACTTTGAATTAATGATTCTGGGTGGGCACTATCGGCATGAAGTATTGTGTTCCCTGCCGAGGGTTTTCTATACAGGGAAGAACGTATGTACCCATCTTTATCCACTGATAACTGAATGTCCAAAAAGCTGTTTTTTGACAATATTGAAATGTAAATTTTATATTGAAGTAATTTTCTGAGATTGCATAATAGAACAATAGAAACTTCTGTTCTGTACCTGTCCAAAAGATGAGCATGTCGTCACTATAGCGATACCATGCAGCAATATGCTCCAGAAAAGACGACAAATCCTTGTTGGCAAAAAGATCTCGCTCCCACCCCCCCAGGTACAGGTTGCCGTATGATGGGGCACACCGTGTCCCCATTGCCACCCCCTGCACCTGGAGGTAGTGGGAGGAGCTAAACATAAAAATGTTTCGGGTCAGAATAAACTTAAGGAGATCCAATAAAAAGTGATTATATCTCTCTGTCGAGGGCCCCCTTTCTTTTAGAAGTTTTTCTACAACTTCCAGACCCCTATTGTGGGGGATGGCGTTATATAGACTTTCAATGTCTAGGGCAATAAGCCATACATTAGCTGGTAAATGGATGCCATCGACCACACGTAGAAGGTCGATGGTATCTTTCACATAGTACCAGGTGCGGTTTTCGGTGAGCCGAGAGTATTAGCCATAGGCCGTGCATAGGAGGATTTCAAGCGACCCACTTGTGGTCGGCGTGCTAACGTTGTGCCCAAGTGCCACTGTAGTGAATCAGTGGACTGTTGTTCCAAATCGTCCTTCCGTCTCTTCGGAAGTCTGTCCTCGGATAAGTTGTGATATATGGTCGATTGGCTAGAAGATAGGGAGGAAGTGGCTGAAAGGTTAGAAATATCATCAACCTTATTGACTGTAAAAGGAAAAGGGGATTTTCTGAATGGTCTAGGGTTCGTAGAAGAGTTCCACTTATATGCATACCCATTCTCATGGGCATGCATATCCCTCGCATATTTGTTTTCTTTGTTCTTAATAATGTGGAGAGCATATTTCTCAACATGCTCTTTGGTAAATTGCAATTTTCTCTTTTGGTAAATTTTGTATTGGCACGAATTGACTGAAATTCACATTACCATTTCACAATAGATTGATCTATGTTACCAATCTCGTAATCATATTGCTAACACAGAATTGACAACATTTCTAAGGAGCAGGTCTGGAGGTTATGCTCCCAAGTATGTTTAAGAGAATCCTCAACTTTCCGTAAGTTGGGGAAAATTTGGATTCTAAGTCCCCAAGGTATAATCTTATTTTCCATATATCTCTCAAAGAACTTTTTGTGCCAGAAAATTATAACCTTTCTTGCCAAAAGACACTGCAATCTAGTAAATGCTCTGTCAAGATCTTCCTCAGAGATCTCCAAGGTATTCTGAGTTTCCTCTATCTTCGTCATGAGGCCTTCTCAGGCCTCCCCACAGAAACCCACCATGCGATGGGGAACTAGGCTGGTAGATGGGCTAAGGAATAGGGTATCGCAACACCAAATATTCAAAACAATAGTACCTGTTACACAATCGTAATATCACAAAGAAAGAAAAAAGAATGAGAAATGTATCTGCTTGCACCAAATTAAATCGTTTTGAAGAAGGCCAGTAGAAAAAGGGGGGTAGGGAACAAAGTGTGTATTAAAACACTGTAGTCAATTTACATTGTATTATTCCCTTGGCATTCTATACATAATAAAATCCAAAACGCACCTCTTCCCAAAGTTATAGGTACTGGTAGAGCAGAATGGGGTTCACTCAGGGGATTATGCGGTGCAAGGAGATAAATTTCAGATCGAAGAATCAATAAAAACAATACAGCTTTATTAACAATTATTATTGTATCCATTAAAGAGTGAGTTGAAATAGAGACAATACATATATTAAAAAGTAGTGGTCCAAATGGTTAGGTTGGGGTGACCCTGCTGGTGGATAGTAAGCGGGTCAAGTGGCTATCCCAACATTATTCATGCTGCACAGGCAATAAGTGCAAAGCATGATATGGACAGATATGTCTCAATTTATGTTGCTGTGCAAGAGAGATGATAAGATATTATAGTCAAAAAACGTACATGTGTCATCAACTAGAGTGCAAAAACGCTGGGGGGCGCTGGTACACAGGGATCATGTGAGTTTTAAATTCACTCAGTGGGCTATAGGAGAAAAGCCAAACTGAGCAAGCCTGAAATGGAGCGTATGGATAAGGAATTATCACTACTCAAAGTTTGTGAATATTTCAAAATAAAAATAGAAATGGGAAAACATGACGCCCATACAATAGAATATGGGAACTGTACATGAAAAATGAAGAAACTGTATGGGAGAAGGAGGAACCCCCCACATAGTATAGTAATAATAAGGCCACTAACATTAGATAAACTCAAACCTGCCAAATGGCAGGCTAGATTGGTCCTGACACCAGGATCCGTGCTATAAGTACCTATATGATGAATACATCACATACACTGTGTGCAGAATTATTAGGCAAATGAGTATTTTGACCACATCATCCTCTTTATGCATGTTGTCTTACTCCAAGCTGTATAGGCTCGAAAGCCTACTACCAATTAAGCATATTAGGTGATGTGCATCTCAGTAATGAGAAGGGGTGTGGTTTAATGACATCAACACCCTATATCAGGTGTGCATAATTATTAGGCAACTTCCTTTCCTTTGGCAAAATGGGTCAAAAGAAGGACTTGACAGGCTCCGAAAAGTCAAAAATAGTGAGATATCTTGCAGAGGGATGCAGCACTCTTAAAATTGCCAAGCTTCTGAAGCGTGATCATCGAACAATCAAGCGTTTCATTCAAAATAGCCAACAGGGTCGCAAGAAGCGTGTGGAAAAACCAAGGCGCAAAATAACTGCCCGTGAACTGAGAAAAGTCAAGCGTACAGCTGCCAAGATGCCACTTGCCACCAGTTTTGCCATATTTCAGAGCTGCAACATCACTGGAGTGCCCAAAAGCACAAGGTGTGC
>BLSH010374275.1:52967-65592 GCA_018402905.1 Glandirana rugosa | reverse complement strand
CCTCTAAGCAACAGCTGGAAACTCTCCCTTTAGAACTAGGAGATGATTTTTGAACAATAATGTGTCACTTATAGCAACAGCTGGCCCTATAGGAGTAGGCAATGATTTTTGAACAATAATCTGTCCCTCTAAGCAGTAGCCTCTACCTAGTGCAGTCAGATCGCTCAAAGCAGCAGTATGTGAAATCTCAAATTACTCCCACAATCTGATCGTTGTGTACGATCGCACAATCTGATCGTTGTGAACGATCGTAATGATTGTTGTGTTAGGCAGGGTTTGATCTGCAATGTGCCACTCAAAGCAGCAGTATGTGAAATCTCAAATTACTCCAACAATCTGATCATTGTGCACGATCGTAACGATCGTTGTGTTATGCAGAGTTTGATCTGCAATCTGCAACTCAAAGCAGCAGTATGTGAAATCTCAAATTTCTGCTATCTGTCCCTCAGAGCAACAGCAGTAGTAATCTCAGGATGTAGGATCAGATGTTAAAATGTCTGCAATCTCTCCCTCACAAAAACGCTGGCAGCTTCCTCTCCCTCTACTAATCCTAGAGCATGTGACATGCAGCACTGTGACTCCAGCTTATAAAGAGGCTGGGTCACATGATGCACTGGCCAATCACAGCCATGCCATTAGTAGGCATGGCTGTGATGGCTTCTAAGGGCAAACCAGTGAAACGTTTGTTGATTGGCTGCCCTGCGGACACCCGAAAGTTCGGTACAGACCCAAACGTTACAGTCCGGGTTCGCTCAACCCTAATAGCGAACATTCTACATTTCCATGACAGGGAAATTATTCTGAAGGGGGCCAGGAATGGTCCGGAGCTGAAATTTAATGGCTATCGGATCTCAGTTTGCCCTTATTTTTCGGCCGCCACTCAGAAACAGGGGGCTAGTTTTCAGCAAGTGAAGAAGCTCCTCAGGGATCTGAATCTGGTTTACAGTATGCTTTATCCGGCTAAACTGCGCATAGTAGATAATGGGAAAGTCCTTTTCTTCACAACTCCTACTGATGCTATCGGATAGTTGGATGCCCTAGGGTTGGGAGCTCACCACATCCTCCCTAGCAACTTTGACACTCTGCTGTATTAATGGAGTGCTTGAGTAGGGTTCGGGGAGGCCTTATTTTGGTGTTTATTCCCCCTTTTCTTCTCCACCTTGCTTTGTAAGCTGCTCCTCTGGATTGCTTGCCCAGCAGCTCGGATGACCTGTTCTGTTACATTTTTGATGCTCAGACCTATTTCTAAATACTGGGGACATGCAGACTCATGTTCTATATACTATACGGACTATGTTGTTTTTTTTCCCCCCAGTTTTATTTGTTCGCATTAAAGACTTGGTTCCTCTCGGACACTGGGGCCTGTGAGGCTTTGACTAAGTCTCACATCCGTTTCTCTTTCCTAGGTTAACTGTTATGGGATCCAAGCACTTGGCATGTTGGGGCTGGGTGGGGGGTGGGTGGGTTTTTGTTTTTTCTCTTGTGCATGACTTTTCTACCTGGACTGGATTTCCCTATGGACAGTGTGGGTGCTGATTTTCATATCCTGTCTCCCATATTTTATGATTGTTCCTGCTGGGGGAGAGCCCTGGGTCTCTGGATTTTTCCATCCACTACTGGGTGTGGTGGGGTGTGTGGGCCAGCTCTTATCTGTGTCATGACCATTGGAGATGGAGGTGAATCTTAGAGCGGTGTCCTTAATTCTAAATGTAAATGTACCTTGGTCTTCCATTGTTTTAAAAAGTACAAACCACACTTCATTCTACTGCAGAAAACTCATTTGCAGGGCGCCAGGGTTCTCTCTCTAAAAAGGGGCCATATTGCTGGAGTTTATCATGCCAGTTTCTCTTCCTTTGCCAGGGGAGTATCTACATTGGTTACAAAAGTTATGCCCATATCTATACATGGAGTTAAGACTGATATTAAGGGTAGATATGTAATTCTGGTGGTTAAAGTGCAGAATAAGTTCCTGACATTTGTGAATTTATACAGTATGTCCATCCTTTCTTATTGCTCTCTCATTTGGATGATATGCTACAGGCCACATATGAGATAGCAGAAGGGAAGATTTTAATTTTGGGTGATTTCAATGTGGGGACGGACTCGGCTATTGATAGGTTGGGGATGCCGTCTGGGGCTCCGGCTCCCCTGGTGGAATGGTTGTCTACCTATGGTTTCCGAGATGTTTGGAGGTTTCACCATCTGAATACTAAGGAATATTCTTGTTATTCTGAAATGCATAAGTAGCTGTCCAGAATAGACACCGTCCTTGCTGAGGGAGAGGGACTAGAGTTGGTGCGGGAGATTGCATACTTGTCCAGAGCGCTCTCTGACTATTCTCCCATTATGATGGGGCCTAAACCTGGGATCTGTCACTGGCAGATGGAGGCTAGTCCGTTGCAGGGGGAATATATTAAGGTCAAATGCACTCAGGCTATTAGTCTCTTTTGGGTGGAAAATGGGGCTGTAGAGCCCACTCCCCTTCAGTGGGACGCTTTTAAAGCTACTTTGAGAGGGGTATTTCTGTCAGAGGTGAGTGGGTTCAAGAAGCAGCTGTCCTCTACGGTGTAGGATAAGGAGACGGAGGTATCTTTGACTGAAGCAGCGTATGTCAGGGGGCCGACTCAGGAGGGACTACTGGCCTTGCAGGAAAAAACGAGGGATTATTACTTCATTTTGACTGACCACACTACTAAGCTTATATAGGTACATAGTTAGTCAGGTTGAAAAAAGACACAAGTCCATCTAGTTAAAAAAAAAAAAAAAATAGAAAAATTATATATAACCATACAATCCCAAATACAATCCTTCACCCATAGTTGATCCAGAGGAAGGCAAAGCATGATCCAATTTGCTATAGTGGGGGGAAAAATCCTTCCTGATCCTCCGAGAGGCAATCAGATTCACCCTGGATCAATTTTACCTAACAATGTTAGTACCCAGTTATATTATTTGCATTAAGGAAAGAATCCAGGCCTTTTCTTCCGGACCAACGCCGTTATTTGGCGATGTTATCGTAGCAGATATCTACCATAACCCCGGTATCTTCTTTTAGTGTAGGCGATTCTGCACAAGATAAAAGTGGTCTCAGCAGCGGATACGCCACAAGATCACTTTTATTAGCGGGGGAAGGGGTGCCCCCCCCCCGCCGCTTTCCAGTCATCTTCGCCGCTTACCGAACCCGCCGGCAGCGGTGGAGATGATCGCGTCTGTCCCCCCCAGTGTCCGTGAGCCGAGTGAGCGGCTGAAGCCGTTCACCCGGCTCCAAAACATGGCAGGGCGGAAGCAACGTCACAAGTCACTTCAGCCCAATGCTCTTAAAGGGCCCTTTTTTTTTTGTAATGTCATTTTTTTCAAATAATTTTTTTTTTTTTGCATTTAAGTGTAAATATGAGATCTGAGGTCTTTTTGACCCCAGATGTCATATTTAAGAGGTCCTGTCATGCTTTTTTCTATTACAAGGAATGTTTACATTTCTTGTAATAGGACTAAAAGTGATCACATTTTTTTTTTAAAAGAACAATGTAATGATATAAATTAAAAAGTAAAATAAATAATGAAAAAAAAATTTAAAGCACCCCGTCCCCGCGAGCTCGCGCGCAGACGCGAACGCATACGTAAGTCCAGCCCACATATGAAAACGGTGTTCAAACCACACATGTGAGGTATCGCCGCGATCGTTAGCGTGAGAGCAATAATTCTCACACTAGACATCCTCTGTAACTCAAAAATGCTAACCTGTAGAATTTTTTAAACGTCTCCAATGGAGATTTTTATGTTGCAAAGTTTGTCGCCATTCCGCGAGCGGACGCAATTTTGAAGCATGACATGTTGGGTATCATTTTACTCAGCATAACATTATCTTTCACAATATGGAAAAAAATTGGCTTACTGTTGTCTTATTTTTTTAACTCATAAAACTGATTTTTTTTAAAAAAAAAAATCACGCTTGTAAGACCGCTGCGCAAATACTGTGTGACATAAAGTTTTGCAACAGCCGCCATTTTATTCTCTAGGGTGTTAGAAAAAAAACAATATATAATGTTTGGGAGTTTGGGAGTTCTAAGAAATTTTATAGCAAAAAAACCTGGTTTAAACTCGTGAACACCGAACCCAAAAAACAGGCTCGGTCTTGAAGTGGTTAAAGCAATCAACCGTGCTGGCCAAAACCACCACTGGAGTCTATTCCACATTTTCACAGCTCTAACTGTGAAGAAACCTTTCTGTATTTGGAGATGAAATCTTTTTTTTTCTAGACGTAAAGAGTGCTCCCTTGTCCTTTGTGATGACCTTAAAGTAAATAACTCAACACCAAGTTCACTATATGGGCCACTTATGTATTTGTACATGATGATGCTATCCCCCTTAATCTCCTCTTCTCAAGAGAGAATACATTCAGTTCCTCTAATCTTTCCTCATAGCTGAGCTCCTCCATGCCTCTTATTAGTTTGGTTGCTCTTCACTGCACTTTCTCAAGTTCCCCGATATCCTTTTTGAGAACTGGTGCCCAAAACTGAACTGCATATTCCAGATGAGGTATTACTAATGATTTGTACAAGGGCAAAATGATGCCTCTATCTCTGGAGTCCATACCTCTCTTAATACAAGAAAGGATTTTTCTTGCTTTGGAAACCGCAGCTTGGCATTGCATGCCATTATTAAGCTTATGATCTACCAAAAACCCCCAGATCCTTCTCCACTATGTACTCCCCCTAGTATATACGATGCATGCATATTCTTAGCCCCCAAATGCATAACTTTTCATTTATCAATATTAAACCTTATTTGCCACATAGTCGCCCAATTAGAGAGTGCATTGAGGTCTGCTTGTAAGTTGGAGACATCCTGTAAGGACATTATTCCACTGCATAGCTTGGTGTCATCTGCAAACACTGAAATGGTACTTTTAATCCCAGACCCTATATCATTTATAAATATATTGAAAAGTAAGGGTCCCAACACTGAACCTTGGGGTACACCACTGATAACCTTAGACCATTCAGAGTAAGAATCATTAACCACTATTCTCTGAATTCGGTCTTTTAGCCAGTTTTCTATCCATTTACAAACTGATCTTTCCAAGCCTGTAGACTTTACCTTACACATTAGCCGTGTGTGGGGAACAGTGTCAAGAAGTTAAACTAACAGGTCTATAGTTACTCGGTAAAGACTTTGATCCCTTCAAATTATTATTGAATAAAGTAAAGAGCATATACAGAGCTATCAATATATAAGCTAAAACAGAAGGGAGAAAGGAACCGCTCTAGGGGACAATCCTTGTCAATCCAGATCCAGGTGCAGGTCAGATCCGTGGTCCTCAGTAGTGCCAAATAACAAGTGAAGACCGCACTCCGGAACTGTAGAACTTCATGTGTTGTATTGCATGCTGTACAGTACACTCAATAGCAAACCAGGCAGACAATAGTGCAGCCACAAACAAGGAAAGGTAAAGCTTTTCACGGACCCTCTGTAAGAGAGGGTCCGTGAAACGCGTTAGCCTTTCCTTGTTTGTGGCTGCACTATTGTCTGCCTGGTTTGCTATTGAGTGTACTGTACAGCATGCAATAAAACACATGAAGTTCTACAGTTCCGGAGTGCGGTCTTCACTTGTTATTTATCAATATATAAACATATGATATTAGTGACAAGTCAAATAATGAGTCATTTCATTAAAGCATCGAGAGTAATCAGGTCCATCAATATAGAGAAGTTATAAACAAGGAGGGACAGCCCACCCAGTCCTATCAGAATAGCCAGGTGAACATGTCATAGTGAAGTCCTTTAAAAATGTTTGTATCCAACAGTGGAGAAGTGCATAGTAGCTCATAAAAGACCACGCTTAGTGTGGTAAACTGCACTTGGGGTGGTTCAACCAAAGAGTCCATCTCTTTTGAAAAGGCGGAATTTGTAAGTGGGCCTTGGCATGCATAAGTTCCATGAGACCTTGGTGGTTCAGAGAAGCGAGCACATTATTTATAAGAGGGGGATCCAAATATTTCCATTTTCTGGCAATGGATAGCCTGATGGCAATGAGAACGTGGGTTAAGATTGCGTGAGTGTTGATTGGCCATGAGTCTCGATCCAACCCGAACAGTATCAGTTGTGGAGAGCGGGTGATAGGCTTGTTTAGCATGTCTGACAGGAGTTTGGTAATACCGTGCCATAGGGAAGCCAGCTTCGGGCAGGACCACCAAATGTGTATTGTGGTTCCATGGTGACCGCAGGATCTCCAGCAGTGAGCCGTGGCTATGGAGTAGATCTTGGTGATCTTCGCTGGGGTAAGATACCAGTTGTGGAAAAGTTTTTGTATTACTTCCCAATGGGTGAGGCATTTCGAGAATTTCAAGAGCCTTTGAAGTGTATTGAGCTACTGCTGGGGAGTATATGTGCAATGGAGTTGGGGTTCCCATTTCAGCATAGTACAGGTTTTATTGCTGGTGTGAGTGATGATTAATAATTTGTAGAAGTAAGAAATGCCCTTCTCTTTGGAGTTTGTATTGAAATAGAAGCGTAGGGTGTGCCAGACAAGGAGATTGTTTGAGCAATTTAATTTAGAGAGAACAGAGCGTATTCTGAGATATTTAAAGAAGTCTTTGGCTGGGATATGAAATGTATTCCGTAATTGTTGGAAGGAGAGAAGTGTAGCTATATCGTATGGGGAGTCCAGTGAGGTGATTCCAGCTTGATACCAGTTGGAAAGCGAAATGTCTGGCATAATGGATTGTAGGGTTTGTAAGGGAAGGTCTTTGAGGACTTTATGTGGGATACCACCCGACATTTGCAAGATAGAATGCCATGTTCTAATTGTTTTGTTGACAGTATATAGGAAGTTATGTTGTGTCTGGTTCTGTAGTAGTAAAGCTGAAAGTGTTAGCATAGGATTTGAAGCTAGAGCTGCCCTTTCAATTTGTAGCCAAGGAAATTGCGTGAATGGGGCCCACCAGTTTTTTGCTAGCTCAAGTATAGATGCTTTATAGTAGGCGGGGATGTTGGGTGCTCCCATCCCCTCTGAGGCAGTTGGGAAGCAAAGAGTTGTTCTTCTAATCCTCGGGTGCTTGCTGTTCCAAATGAATGATGATACAATGGCTTGCAGTTTGTTGAGATGGGATCGCAAAAAGGGTATGGGTAAGGTTCGGAAGCTATAGAGTATATGCGGCAGTAGATACATTTTAGAGAGCGCAATGCGCCCTGCCCACAAAGCTTGCACATTTTTTACATTTTGTATAGTCTTTTGTAATTTGTCCAGCAATTGAGTTAAATTTTGTGTGAACAGCTATGAAGAGGGTGATGTCAGTAATATACCCAGGTAGGGAAGCAAAGAGTTTGGGGCCCAGGAAAAGGACGTGATTTTGGTGATGCTATGTTTAATTTAATTGCCCAGATTGGCGCCAATCATTGAAGATTTTGAGTAGTTGATTTTGTATAAGGATGCTTTGCTAAAGAGGTCCAGAGTTTGGTGGAGGTGTGGGAGCAAGAGCCGAGGTTTTGTAAGGGATATGATCACATTGTCCGCATAGAGGCAGATTTTGTGCTCATGATCGTGAATGGGTATGCCACATATAGAACTATTAGAGAGAATGGAGATCGCTAAAGGTTCCATAATGAGTGAGAAAATCAATGGGGATAAGGGGCAACCCTGTCGAGTACCATTAGATATTTTAAAGGGCTCTGAGAAGATCCCCGGGTTGATCACTCTGGCCTTTGGAGCTGAGTAAAGAGCTATTATGGCTTAAAGAAGGGTGCCTGAAATGCCGAATTTTAAGAGTACTGCTTTTAGGAAGGACCACTCGACTCTGTCAAATGCCTTCTCCGCATCCAAAGAGATGAATAGAGAAGGCATTCGACTGCACTCCACCCATTGAAGCAGATTGATGTATATTCTGATGCCGTCTGATGCCTGTCTGCCGTTCATAAACCCTAATTGATCTGGGTGAGCTAGTTGGGCTTATAGTTTCGTATCAGTATTCACCAGGGATATTGGCCTGTAACTGGCTGGATCTTTCGCAGGTTTACCTGGTTTGTGAATGGTTGTAATCGTTGCTTCCAGGGCTTCCTCCGGAATATTGCCAGTCAGTAAAGTATGGTTAAATGCTTGGCAAAGAAAAGGGTTTAAAATGTGTGCAAAATGTTTATAGTATTCGTTACTAAAGCCATCTGGCCCTGGTGCTTTATGTAGTGGTAAGGAAACTGTTGCCTTTTTGACTTCAGATTCAGTAAAGGGTGTAGAGATGTTTTGAAGTTGTTCATGTAAGAGGGATGGTAACCTTAGGTTGTCTAAGAAGCTTGAGATATCGTTTGGAGTGGGAGCAGCGGATTCACCTGACTCAGTAAAATTGGCTGAAGCGGTCTGCTATATGTTTGGGATTAGAGAGGCGAGACTTCTCTTGAGAGAGAAGATAGGGAATTATCTCTTGGACTAAGTGTCTTTTGAGTTGCTTATCCAGACAGGCTCCCGGCTTATTATGGTGAGCATAGAAGTTTAATTGTAATTTTTTTAGAGTTCAATCAAAATTTGAGTGTAGGTGGTCACTCAGGGTCTTTCTCAACTCCCTTAGGTCGTTTCCCAATGAGGAGGACGGATATGCCTTATGAGTTTTTTTGAGAGTGGTAATCTGGACCAACAGTTTGGAGGTAGTAGCATCACGGGTTCTCTTTTCCTGGGCCCCACATTTCATAAGGAGACCTCTAACAACTGCCTTGTGGGCATTCCAGCAGGTGAAAGGACTGTTAACAGAATTTGCATTATTTTGGAAAAATTTTGGGTTTGTCAATAGGTAGGTATTGAGTTTCCACCTCTTGCCCATTGTCATGTGGGCTGGGGGGGAACACTTTGATTGAGATTGGAGCATGGTCCAACCATGTAATATTGCCAATTTTTGCCTCTTGTACCACTTGAAGGGTGATTTTGTCTACTAGAAACATGTCTATCCTAGAGTAGGCGGAATGAGTGTGTGAATAGGAGTCCTTTTCAGTGTCATGTAAGCATTGCCAAGCATCTTGGAGAACTTCTGTTGACAGAAAGTTTGACAAGGCTGTGGACTGTTTCGTAGATGGATTAGAAGAGTCTAAGTCTGCATCTACTACTTGGTTTAAATCCCCACAAATAATGAGGGGATGATGTCTGAAGGGAGCTAGCTTCTCTCTGACTGATTGATAAAACTGTGCTTGGTGGGTATTAGGGGTGTAAATATTGACCAGGGTTAATGTCATTAAAGGTGGCATGTAAGATGATGTATCTACCTGAGGGGTCAATTTCGGAGTGCAACAATTTAAAGGCCACCGTGGAGCATATAGCTATTAACACTCCTGCTCTTTTTTTAGGAGCGTTGGACGTAAAGCACTGCTGGAATTGTATATGAGTGCATGTGGGTGGTTTTGATGCTGCAAAATGCGTTTCTTGGGCACATATGATGTCAGCCTTGCTTTTTTGTGCCTCTTTCCAGAATAGTTGTCGTTTAAAGGGGGAGTTAAGGCCTTTAACATTTAGTGAGGTTATGTCGATAGCCATGGCATAGAGAGGTTAAATCAGAAGGCGATTGTATGGGATGATAAAAAGGAGGACACCTGCTATTCTGCGCTCTTAAGGTTGTAGCAATAAGAGATAAAGTGTGTGAACACTGAACGGTGTTGCTAGATCAAAACACTGTTAAATCAAGAAACCAAAAAGAAATAAGAAGAAACCGGTTAAGTAGTAGATATCAATTGTAAATAGCAGCGATATTAAAGTATCTGTAATCTAAAGTGCGTGGCACTTTTTCTATAACCTTTGGGGTACCAAAGGTTTGCCGATGTAGACAAAAATAACAAGGAATGAAAAACACTCAGCTGAGACTTGGTTGCTCATGTGGATACTGTTTAGGATGCGTATGAGAACAGGTCTGTACCTATTGAGGGTTGAAATTCAGAAACGATGTTGATCACGACCAGGGGGACGGTAAGAGGAAGGACGGCCGCGAGAGGCCGGTAGAGATCCTTGCTGTTCCGGTTGTGAAGGTGGTGACGAGATAATGCCCCAATTCAGCAATCTGAGAGGATATTTGTAGGTTGGTTATGGTAAGTAACAATCAATTTTGCTGGGAAGCCCCATTTGTAGGGAATGTTGCGCTCCTGCAGGATCAAGGTTACTTGGTTGAATTCTCTTCGGTTCCTGGCCATGGCTGTTGATATGTCTGTGTAGAGTGAAATGTTAGCATATGGTTCTATAAGGGATTTGTTTGTGCGTGCAGCAGACATAAGCTTTTCTTTTACTGGATAAAAGTGTATGCGAGCTAGGACGTCTCACGGAACCGTTTCTGGCAAGTAGTTTGGTTTGGTGATTCTGTGTGCTCGGTCGATAATCATCTCAGATTGTGTCAGTTGTGGTATAAGTTTGAGGAACAGCTGTTGGAGATATGATGGAAGATGAGAATGTTTGATAGCTTCAGGTATTCCCCTGAGTTTTATGTTGTTCCTCCTGGAAGGATCTTCAAGGTCAGCCACTTTTGCCTGTAGATAAAGGATGTCTTCCGTGTGTTGGTGAAGTGTTTCTGAGGCCTCCAGTTGTCTAGATGCTTGGTCAGAGACCTGTTGATCCAGAACATCGATGCGTCCTCCACTTATTCGACTCTGGATTGTAACATTGTCAGAGATGAGCAAAGATCGTTTCTCAAATCTTTTTGCAGTGAGAGGAGCATCATCTTTAAAGTGTGTTCGGACGCTGGGTGGTCGCTGGTAGGGAGGTCTGCCAGTGAGTCATGAGAGCCTGTTGTCCAGTTCTCCATCCCAGTGTTGCCTCTTGTATAGTGGGACTTTGGATGGTAAGGGAGCTGGAGATTGTGCCGGCCTTTTGCTTCTGTCAGAGGTGATTACTTGGAGAGGCTGGCACAGTGTTAGGCATTTGTGAACCATTCGCAGATGGTGGTGTTGTGAGCTGCGGCCCTGCATTTGGTCCTCTTTGGGACTGCATCATGTTTTCTGTGTTTAAAAAGTCTGTTATTCTTCTGTGCGATCCCATTTGATAGGGTTTATCAGTGGGCATGCCACTTCCTCAGAGGGCTTGCTCCTTCCGCCAGCGTGTGGGTGAGTGATGCTGGGGCCTGGACACAGGTATGCCGCAACCAGAGTCTCAAGTTGTGAAGGACTGATGGCTTTCCAGCTGGTGACTATATGTGTGACAGTAATGGTTACCCTGTGGCTCCTGTTTGGCACTGGTGTGTGGGGTTATAGGTATAAGGGCTGCTAGTGATGGATTGGGTTGGAGGTATCACAGTAGTGGAGTCTCAGAAACAGCTGTGCTGTATATCAAAATGTTGGTCTGACTGGGAGTGCTGGGGCCTGGTGTGGCTCTCTAAATAGCAAGTAGTGGGCCCAGGGTGTTCCGGAGTTCTCCTGCAGTGAGGACTGGCACTAATAACATGTATTTTTCTGAGCGATCACCCTGCTGCTGCATAGGCAAGGCAGGCCGTCACTACCTTGTGACGAGTTGTAGGCCTCAAGATGACCGCCACTGATTCCCTGAAGGGATGCTCTGATGGCTGGCCTCCACCGTGCACTGCAATTAAAGGGACAATATTCAGCTCACAGGAGGGAGGCAGGTGTGAGGATGACCGTTAGGGCACTGGAGGTGTTCACCTGTCCTTTTAGATTGCGGATGGCAGCGAATTGGGGCCGCTCGTTCCGCTCATTCCGCTCGTAATGGGCTCCGGCTGTGTCCTGCAGCGTCCTGGGCGAGTGCTGCAGGATCACCCCTGAGTCCTCCGAGGTGTTCTAGCCAGGTGTGGGACCCCCTGGGGCAGAAGGGAGGGGTATTCTGTCACTGGGAACTACTGTATAGGTCGCTGTTGTCTCAGCTGAAGAGGAGCTGTGCAATTAAGCGTCCATCTTGGTCTGCAGCCCGACTTTGATCCCTTTTTAAATATGGGCACCACATTGGCCCTACGCCAATCCAGTGATACTATTCCAGTCATTAAGGAGTCCCTAAAAATTAGATACAATGGCTTTGAAATGACAGAGCTCAATTCCTTCAGGATCCGTGGATGGATGACATCTGGTCCAGGTGCTTTATCTACCTTTATTCTTTCTAAATACTTCTGGACCATTTCACTTTTGAGCCATTGTGGATCATTTGGGGCTGTGTCACTATCACCCCCATTATGGACATGAGCTCCCCCATGCTCCTTTATATACACAGAGCTGAATAATGTATTTAATAAGTTTGCCTTCTCTTTGTCCCCAGTCAAAGGGCCTACATGCTCAGACCTGACCTTTTTACTATTATTATATTTGAAGAATTTTTTGGGGTTTGTCCTACTATCTTTTGCAATCTGTCGTTCATTTTGAATTTTTGCGTCCTTGATTTCCTTTTTACATATTCTGTTATATTCTTTGTAACATTTAAAAGATGATAGTGTTCCCTCATTTTTATATTTTTTAAATGCTCTTTTCTTATCATTTATAACTTTTTTAACTTTGGCCGTGACATATAGGTTTTATTTTTAGCCTTTTAAACGTATTGCCCATGGGAATATACTTTGCAGTGATTTCACATACAGTCTTTTGGAAAAATTCCCATTTCTGTTCTGTGTTCATCAATGCCAATATCCCCCCCCCCCGTCTTTACCCTTAAAAAGGTTTTCTGACATACACT
>BLSH010374275.1:28260-51957 GCA_018402905.1 Glandirana rugosa | reverse complement strand
ACGCCGACTTTGTCCGAAAAGGGTGTGAGTGTTCTAAAATCATCTTCAAAGTGTGTGGGAAAAGCCTGTTTCAGCCGCATGGAGCCATATTAGTGTTCTAAAATCATCTTCACAGTGTGTGGGAAAAGCCTGTTTCAGGTGCATGGAGCCATATTAGTGTTCTAAAATCATCCCCCATTTTCCTTCCTTTTGCAGACCTCTAGGACTTTCCAGGACTTTGTTACAGCCATTTTTGTGCCTAAAAGTTCGGGTCCCCATTGATTTCAATGGGGTTCGGGGCCTGGGTCAAAGTTCGGGTCAAGTCCGGACCCGAACCCGGACTTTGTCCCGAAGTTGGGCCGAACCTGCAGAACCCGAACTTCCAGAGGTTCGATCAACTCTAGTCTTTATCTTTCCCTATGTGTTTGTTGCTTGCAGCTTACATTAAATGAAATCATGTTTGGTCGCTATTACCCAGATGTTCTTTTATATGAATATTGGTAATGAGCTCTGCATGGTTTGAGATTACCAGGTCCAGCAAAGCGCCATTCCTAGTTGGGGCCTCAATAAACTGGACCATAAAAGTGTGCTGTAATAGGTTTATAAATGTCTGCCCTTTAACTGTTCCAGCAGTGCCATTACTCCAGTTAATTTCCGGGTAGTTAAAATCCCCCATTATTATCACTGTCCCAGCCCTTGCAGATCTTTCCATCTGTGCAAGGAGCCGAGTCTCTTCCTCCTCTTTAACACTGGGAGGTCTATAACAAACTCCAATGATAACCTTTGTAGTGTGCACACCCATATGCAGATCTACCCATAATGCTTCAGACTCATCACACTCTCCATCAACTAGGTCCTCAATCACACTCCTTTTGAGATCACTTCTCACATAGAGACAAACACCACCACCCTTCCGTTTTACCCTGTCTTTCCGAAAGCAAACCACGCTGCTGGAAGTGACGTGTGTGACCACGACAGACCCGGAAGTGACGTCAACGCGTTTTGCTCGTCATAGGAGCGTCATCACGTTGACGTCACTTCCGGGTCTGTCGCGGTTACACACGTCACTTCCAGCAGCGTGGTTTGCCGAGTGGAACGCACGCCATCTGAATCCATTGCCGGGAGCTGTATCATGTGTCATTGATGTCTGCTTTACAGCTAAACGTCTGTAAGTAGGTTTTTATTATCTGCACAATAAATTGTGGTTTTAGCAGTCTACACTATGGTATATCTTTGTTTCTTTTGAGTGCCTTGGGATCCGGAATACCCTATGTGGTCTCGTTTTGGACCGGGATACTAGCCCCCTTCAGCCTTTTTGACCCACTGACTGAAAAGCAGTGGGTCCATACCATCTGGTGAGTGCGGGCACTACAGGGGGTCACCAGTCACGTCACCACTTTTTGCACTGGATTGTTTATGTTGAGCACTGAAGATCACTTTATTTGGAGCACTTGATTATTTCACAAGTGGACTGTGATATTTACCAGTTATGCTATTTTAATTGGACTATTTGTTTGGGGTTGGCGCTGATATATTATTTTTCATTACCTTATAATCCTGACTTACCCCTCCACCCTCCCCATTAACCTTACTAGCCCCTGCTCAGTGAGCAGAGGACCCCCTTCAAGGTTGACAGTTCTGCCCAGCGTTGCAATTTGCTCCTCCAGATCTCTAATGCGAGCTTCTAGAAGGGCAACCTATTCACATCTGTCGCAGCAGTATCCATCCTGGAGCTGTTATTCCATAGTTGCATACATGCAGCACACTGCACTGTACAAAACCTTCAATATTGCTATCACACATTTTCTGTTTGCTAGAACACTCTGTTTTTTAACTCACCACTTAGTCAAGGTCCACTTGGTCAGAGGTCCAGCAAGCAAAAAGGTAACAAGCTCAAGGATGAGCAAGCTCAGAAATGAGTTCTACAGAGAGTTTTATAGGACCTGGATCACCCGTGACCAATTAACCACTCCCCTTAATTAGTAGTCTGAAGGAAGGAAAGAAAAAAAAGCTATTTAAAAAGTGACAGAAAAGGTGTTAAAAAGCTGCAAAGAAAAAGCCCCAAAAAAACCTAAAAAAAAACTGCAAACACAGCAAACCCCAGCAGTCAAAGTCAAAACTGTTTTACTCAAGATGTCCCACTCTTCAGCTTTCAACCAGCAGATCTGGCAAACTCAGAAATGAGTTCTACAGAGAGTTTTATAGGACCTGTTCATCTGTGACCAATTAACCACTCCCCTTAATTAGTAGTCTGAAGGAAGGAAAGAAAAAAAAATGATTTAAAAAGTTACAGAAAAAAAGTGTTAAAAAGCTGCAAAGAAAAAACCCAAAAAAAACCTAAAGAAAAAAACTGCAAACACAGCAAACACCAGCACTCAAAAAGTTTTAGGCTTGCACAAAGGTGACCATACTGTATATTCGAGTTTGGGGATAAGAATAGCCAACTTCTGCCATATTTGGCCAGACCAGAATATGTCCCTGTATATATAAAGAGTGTATATAACATGTACAAAACTGAGGTTAGTGATTCGGTTGAAATACTACATGTCTTTACTCAATTTTACAGGGAGCTCTATGTGTCATGTGCCTCTGCGGGCGGAGATGAATTGAAGACCTATTTAGTGAATATTGATCTTCCTGTATTAACAAATGAAGACAGTGATATCCTGGAAAAGGATATTACTGTGGTAGAGGTTGAGGGGGCAATTTCCTCTTTTGCTCCCCGAAAATCTCCCGGTCTCCGGAGTGGTACGACACATTTGGAGATAGTTTGGCGCCCCGTCTGTTACATGTGTTTAAATTGACCAGATCAGATGGTAGATTGCCACCTTCTGTGAGAGAGATTTTGGTGGTTCTGATCCCAAAAGGGGGGAAGGATCCTAGGGAGTGTGATACCACCCGATCTTGTTGATGAACGTGGACATAAATATTTTAGCTAAGATTCTAGCAGGAAGATTGCAAACAGTTATCCTAAAACTCGTTAATGCGGATCAAACAGGATTTATCCCTGGTAGATGTGCCCAGATGAATGTCAGAAGGCTTTTTGTGAATCTTCAGGGTTGGTATGACAACTCAAGGGTAGTGGCCTCCTTAGACACTAAGAAGGCTTTTGATTTGGTGGAGTGGCCCTACTTATTCCGTCTGTTGGAATCCTATGGGTTTGGCCCTGTCTTTATCTCCTGGGTGAGGCTACTGTACACTGAACCGATGCTGAGATTACGGGTAAATAACATTATCTCGGAACCCTTTCCTATTTTCCATGGGACTAGGCAGGGGTGTCCACTGTCGCCCCTCCTGTTCACCCTAGCCATAGAGCCCCTCGCAGCTAGGTTGCGGTATAGTACTACCTTTTCCGGTCTTTGAGTGGGGCACTTGGAGGAACGCATCTCATTATATGCAGATGGCATGCTATTTTACCTGCAAGATCCAGGTCCCTCACTCTTGGTGGCCTTCGGGCTAATCCAAGAGTTCGGGGACTATTCTGGTTTCCGTATTAACTGGGCTAAGTCATCCCTCTTTTCCATCAATGAAAATGTCATGGTTTCCGCTGATTGCCCCGTTCCATCATCTGGATCTTTCAAATATTTGAGGATTCTAGTGCAGCTCCCCATTTCTAGACTTTTGGAGCTAAATTTTGCATCGATTATAGGGGCTTTTCGTGAGAAGGTACAAAAATGGCAGACTTCATATGTTTATAGTTATATAGTTTATAGTTATAGTTTGCAGATGCAGCAGTGATCAATGTATCTAGATGCATAAACAGATATTTATATATTTTATATTTTTTACAGTCCTATGTCCTTGCATACCAAGGGTTACACCTTTTCCTATAAATTTCTCTTGTCATGCTTGCCCTGGCCTTCGGTTGGCTGTTGCTGGTCCCTTCAGCTCCCGGATCGGACGCCTTTTGCGGTCACCCCTGAGGATCAGTCCTTGGAACCTATTTACCAATGTGTAAGTATGGGGTTTCTTGCTCATGCCCCCAGCTTTCTGTCCAACCACAACCATCACTGTATGTTATATCCTAATCGATATTTATCTTTTAGACACCCTGCATCAACTCCTGAAGAAGCAAGCAGAGCTTGCGAAGTGCATTGAGTATATAGATGCATACATATACCATCATTGTCCAAAAATATGTTTATGATTGTAAACAATTTGTATCATGCTTTTATCAATGTGTAATGTATTCATGTCCATGTTAATTTTTTTGAGGGTGTGTTTACATCTTCCAACCAACCAAGATGGCGCCGCTGATGGATTCCCTGGTGTTTTGGAGCGCTTTGGAGCGCTTTTGTAGCGCTTTGCTTTGCTTGTTTTTTTGCTATAATTGTGTGTCCACGTGCTCTTACACCCGTGAAGAGCTTTTAGACATCAGAACCACCACTTCTGATGCTCTATATCGAGTTTTTTTAGCTTCCGCTGCAGATTTAGCTCTTTTTTTAGCCAAAAGAGTGAGACGCCGCAGACGAGGGAAACGGGCCGGCGCTCTGGTGCACCTGCAGAAGCACGGCGTGCGGACGCCGTTACATGGGATTTTCCTCTCTAACGTTCGCTCACTCAGCAACAAAATGGACGAACTGGCGCTGCTGATGAGAAGAAACAGGGATTCTCTTCATCTGCTGTTTTGTGCTTTACGGAGACGTGGCTGAACCACTCAATTCCGGACGGCGCGCTTCACCTGGAGGGATTCCAGCTCCTCCGCGCCGACAGACGGACCGATCTCTCCGGGGGAAAAACAAAAGGCGATGGAGTCTGTTTCTTCGTCAACAACGCCTGGTGTTCCCACGTAACAGTGATCTCCAAGCACTGCTCTCCTGCTCTGGAATCTACTTTCATTAACTGCAGACCGTTCTACTCTCCACGTGAGTTTGCCTCATTCATCCTGGCCGCTGTTTACATACCGCCGAGCGCTAACGTGCAAGAGGCGCAGCGTGCACTCGCAGACCAGGTACTGAGTGTGGAGCGGACTTATCCGGACGCTTTGCTGATTATCCTTGGGGATTTTAACAAGGCAAATCTCACCCACGAGCTGCCAAAGTACAGACAGTTTTTTAAATGCCAGACCAGAGAGCAGAACATGCTGGATCACTGCTACACTACCGTCAGCAACGCCTTCGGCGCCATGGCCCGCGCTGCCCTGAGCTTTTCAGACCACGCCATGGTTCATCTGATCCCCACATACAGGCAGAGGCTGAAGCTCTCCAAACCTGTAGTGAGGACTACAAAGAGGTGGACCAGCGAGGCAGTGGAGGAGCTACGTGCGTGTCTGGAAACTACCGACTGGGAGGTGTTTAGAGCTGCCACAGATAGTCTGGACGAGTACACAGACACTGTAACATCATACATCCGACACTGTGAGGACAGCATCATCCCTACATGCACCAAAATGACCTACAATAATGACAAACCCTGGTTCACACCCAAACTGAGGCAGCTAAGGCTGCAAAAGGAAGCAGCCCACAGGAGTGGGGATCAGGGCGGCTACAGACAGGCGAAGTATGGATTTAGCAGGGAGGTGTTAAGAGCTAAGTCTCATTATAATGCACGCCTGGAGCAGCAGTTTGCTGGCAACGACCCTGCTTCTGTGTGGAGGGGACTCCAGCTCATTACCAATTACAAGCCGAGAGCCCCCCGCGCTGCTGACGACCGGAAACTGGCTGAGCAACTTAACACACATTATGCTCGCTTTAACACTTCACACCCCTCCCCCACCCCTACCACCACAGAGGACACTCCATCCCAGCCCAACCTGGGCACCCACTCCTCCCCGCTGCCCTTTCAGTCTCAGAACAGGATGTGTGGAGGCAATTTAAAAGACAAAAGACCCGCAAAGCACCCGGGCCGGACGGCGTGTCTCCTGCCACACTGAGACACTGTGCTGATGAGCTGACACCTGTCTTCACAGACACAAACACCTCTCTGGAGTCTTGCCAGGTCCCAGCGTGCTTCAAGTCCTCCATCATCGTCCCTGTCCCCAAGAAGCCCCGGATTACTGGACTTAATGACTACAGGCCGGTGGCGCTGATGTCTGTAGTCATGAAGTCATTTGAGCGGCTGGTTTTGTCCTACCTCAAGTCCATCACCTCCCCCCTCCTGGACCCCCTGCAGTTCACCTACAGAGCCAACAGATCTGTAGACGACGCCATCGACCTGGCCCTCCACTTCATCCTCCAGCATCTGGACTCCCCGGGAACCTACACCAGGATCCTGTTTGTGGACTTCAGCTCTGCCTTCAACAAAATCCTCCCTGCTTTGCTCCAGGACAAGCTCTCCCAGCTCAATGTGCCTGACTCCACCTGCAGGTGGATCACTGACTTCCTGTCGGACCGGAGGCAATGCGTGCGGCTGGGGAAGAATGTCTCGGACACCATCACCATCTGCACAGGAGCTCCACAAGCTGTGTACTTTCTCCTCTGCTCTTCTCCCTGTACACCAACTGCTGCACCTCCAGCCATGAGTCCGTCAAACTGATTAAGTTTGCGGACGACACCACCCTCATCGGGCTCATCTCAGACGGTGATGAGTCGGCCTACAGGAGGGAGGTGGACCGGCTGGTGTCCTGGTGCAGTGCCAACAACCTGGAGCTCAACGCCCAGAAGACAGTGGAGATGATCGTGGACTTCAGAAAAGTCACAGCCCCCCTGCCCCCCCTCGCCCTGACAGACCTACCCGTCACCACCGTGGACTCCTCAAGTGGGAGCCCACCATCGGCTCCCTCATCAAGAAGGCCCAGCAGAGGATGTACTTCCTACGGCAGCTGAGGAAAGCAAAGCTGCCGGTGCAGATGATGGTGCAGTTTTACACGGCCATTATCAAATCCATCCTCACCTCCTCCATCACCGTGTGGTACGCTGGAGCCACAGCCAGGGACAGACAGAGACTGCAGCGCATTGTGCGCTCTGCAGAGAAGGTGATCAGCTGCAGCCTTCCATCCATCCACGACCTGTACGTCTCCAGGACTCGGGGGCGAGCAGGTTGGATCACAGCCGACCCTTCTCACCCTGGACATGGACTATTTCAGCCACTCCCCTCAGGCAGGAGGCTACGGTCCATGTGGACCAGAACCTCCTGCCACAAAAACAGTTTCTATCCATCTGCTGTGGGACTCATGAACACTTAACACTTGACACTTTACACACTGTAATTTTTGTACTTTGCCACTTGACACTTTGACACTGTAAATTTTGTATGTGCATTTGCACATGCCCCAGTCTAAATAGCCTGTACAGTTATCTTATCCAACCCTGTAAATCTTGTGATTACTTTTGTATTTATCGTGTATTTTACTTAGTATTTTTTATTTTTTTGTATTTTTTGTTATTCTTCTGCGCCAAAATACCAAGACAAATTCCTAATCCGTGAACCTTGTTTACAGATCATGGCAATAAACCTTTTCTGATTCTGATTCCAATAAACATAGAAATGTTGTTTACTTTATCTGCTTGTTTTGACCTTTTTGCTCACCTCATTTAAAGTCCCACGGGTGAAAATGTGTTTTATTGTATGTTATAACATACAATAGAAATGGAGGTGTGAAGATCTTGATTTTCTGTCACATACACTGTGGGTCTTTTGCTTATTAAGCTTTGTTATTGGACTTTTTTATTATTTATTTTTTATGCTTTCACTTCAATTATCATATGCTATTATATGCTATTAGGCATAACCATTTATGTAGGTTTCGTGATTGGTGCTACACTATGTTTTAAGACTTAACAATAGCATGCAATGCTAAGCTGCAGTTTTTAACCACTTGCCGACAAAGTGGCTCGATATCGCAAACCGCTGTCATACGACAGCGGCTGCGAGATCGTGCACTGTGAGTGCGCGCCGCCGGAGGCGCGCCCGCGCGCTCACTGTGTTCGGGGGTGACCAGGGAGCGGGTGCGGCGGACTCGATCGCCACCGGCTACCCACGATGCTCCCCCGCACTGAAAGAACGGAGGTCCGTGTAAGTAAACACGGACCTCTGTTCTGTGAGAGGGGGAAGGGCTGTGATCACAGCCTTCCTCTACATGGAAGCTGTGATCACTTCCCTTCCCCTGCTAGGGCAGCCCACACACAGTTAGAACACGCCCAGGGAACACAGTTAACCCTTAGAGCGCCCCCTGCAGGTTAACCCCTTCACTGCCAATGGCATTTACACAGTAATCAGTGCATTTTTATAGCACTGATCGCTGTATAAATGCCAATGGTCCCAAAAAAGTGTCAAAATGGTCCGACATGTCCGCCCCAATATCGCAGTACCGCAAAAAATCACAGATCGCCGCCATTACTAGTAAAAAATGAAAAAAAAAAAAACCCCAGAAATTAATTCTCATCATCCGTAAACACGGCCACTTTTGCGCAAACCAATCAATAAACGCCGATTCGATTTTTTTTTTATCACAAATATGAGGAAGAATATAAATCGGCCAAAACCGATCAAAGAAAATGTTTTTTTGTATTTTTTTTTTTGGATTTGTATTTTAGCAAAAAGTAAGAAATTTGGGTTCTTTTGCAAAATTGTCGCTCTTCTTTTGTTTATAGCGGCGATCAGAAATGACGCAGAGGGGATCAAATACCACCAAAAGAAAGCTCTATTTGTGGGAAAAAAAGGACGCAAATTTCATTTGGGTACAACGTCGCACGACTGCGCAATTGTCAGTTAAAGCGACGCAGTGCCGAATCGCAAAAAGTGCTCTGGTCCTAAAGTGTGAAATCCTTCCGGGGCTGAAGTGGTAGCTAGCAAAATACTGTTAAAAAAGATATGTACCCTTGCTTCTGTGACTGCAGAAGAAGCCAAAAGACTAAATTTGCCCATCAGCCTAGGTATAATTATATCATTGTATATTTATATGTGCGCCTGGGAACCTGGGGCATGTGCCCCATGTCTCTTTTTTTCTTTTAAATGGAGTTAAGGTGCCGCTTGAACTGCAGTTTTTGGCTTGTTCAAACCTCAGATACTGCATCTGTACAGAGTCAAGCAAGGATCTCCTAAGCTCTGATGTGCAGTGTCATATGACACAGCCAAAAGGTCTATACTGGGGGGGTTTGGAAGGGGAGGTCTGCGCTGGGGTGGTCTAGGGGCAGGGTGAGATCTGTTTACTGGGGGGAAATGTACTGGAAGAAAGGGCTCTTTTTTTTTGTTCTACTGTGTACACTGGGCTATGTATTATATATTCCTGACCCCTAAACTCTGTGTTGCACACTCCTGCCCCAGCACTCTTGCACTCTACGCTTCATGTTCTCTTGACCCCTGCTGTCTTGCAATATATATAGTCTTATAAATTGTTAAATGCAAATATTTGTCAGAACACCATGGATCATCAAGTGCTATCCAAAGATTTTATTGCAGAAAGATCACATCACAAAGGACCAAGTAGCACATGGTCCTTTGTGATGTGATCTTTCTGCAGTAAAAGCTTTGGATCACATTTGATGATCTATGGTGTGCTAGCGATTATGAGCATTGATCTGTGATGGATCCAGTTTTCAGCTGGTAGTCGCTGCAGCACCCTCCTCCTATGTCCAAAACGCGTGCAATGGGCATATTTGCATTACGTTATAAATTGTTTAAATACTTTCTCTTTTGGGACTAAAAGCTCAGAAGATCTAAGGCATACATACCCCGATCAGCCTTAACTTTATGACCACCCACCTAATATTGAGTAGGTCCTACTTTTGCTACCAAAACGTCCCCCTTAGCCGCCAAAATAGCCCTGACCCATTGAGGCATGATTGGGCTGAGATCTGGAGAATTAGGAGGCCAAAGCAACACCTCAAACTCGTTGTTACATAGTTATTCTGGTTGGAAAAAGACAAAAGTCCATCCATTTCAACCAATTGAGAAAAAAACACACACAAATAAAAAAACCTCCATATACACTATCCTATGCCCACAGTTGAACCAGAGGAACGAAAAAAAACTGTAAAGCATAATTCAATTTGCTCCAGCCTGGGAAAAAAAATCCTGCCTGATCCCCAAGAGGCAATTGGATATTCTCTGGATAAACTTTACCTATAAATATTAGTATGTGGTTATATCATGTGCATTTAGGAAAGAATCCATGTCTTAAAACAATCTACTGAGTTGGCCAGAGCCAGCTCTTGAGGGAGTCAATTCCACATTTTCATTTTCCAAGGGCGGGTATACAGCAAGGTTTTATACATTGGTAATAATAATGATGACAGGTGAAAAAGATAGAAATAACAATTGGTTTGGTAATACAGATAGAGATATGAGCATACACATAACCATGGTATAGTTGGGATATGTATAGTAAGGATATAGGGCAGATTAGCACTTGTAAGAGAGTGTCTGGGAATGGATTTGATTGGAGCATAAAATAGGGGGACAGGGAGAGGACAGGGAGGGGAGTGCTGTATGTGGGGAAGGGGCTGAGGTGGTGATTGCACAACAAATACATGTTGTGGTAAAGGCTTTAATGGTGAGTAGCACACATGGGTTATGGATATCATGGTATGAAGTTTTATGGACCCTTGATGTGGGGAGGGGTGTGGAAGGGGTGAGTTAGTCGTAATTTCTCTGGCAACTGTAAGGACTAGTACCTGGTGTAGTTTGATGGATGGACCTTGGGGTGTCCAGACAATTGAGGCTACTGAGCTAAGGAGACAGAAATAATAAATGATTACAATGTTTAACACATACATCATAGATAAAGTAATTGGTAAATGATGACGCGTAAGGTCTGAGTTAAAGAAAAGGGAAGTAATAGGTCCTGATGGTATAGATGTTGTAGTCCATCTAAATAGAGGTGTGTTGGCTATTCGAAAGATTGCAGTTCTTTTGGTGGAAGAGATTTCTGCATAAAGGGTTGCCATTTGTTGTGGAAGCGTCGGTTGGCCAATTCGGCGGAAAAGTCAGTTGAAAGTTTATCCATGTATTGTAGCCACAGTAAATCTTTTTGAACCTGGGCTATAGAGGGACCCGGTGGCCGTATCCAATTCTTTAGTATGACCTTAGGGGCCGTCAGGAATGTTGTTTGTATCCAAGGTGCATGACGAGTTGACCGTTGATCAGAAAAGTTTGTTAAGTTAGTGAGTTCTTGATGACCAAATAAAAGAAGTTCTGGATCTTTGGGGATGCAGATATGGGTAATGTTTCGGATATAGGCCACGACCTGGTCCCAGAAAGAGGTGATGGACAGGCAAGACCTAAAACAATGCACTAGTGTTGGTTTTTTTCAAGGGCACAGTGGGCAAGAGGAAGATTGTGGGGTGTCTCTGGTTTTGATGAATGGAACAAAGGCTCTGTGTAAAAGTTTTAATTGAATTTCCTTCCAAGATTCATAGGAGGTGTGTCTAAGAACCATGTTATAGCCTGAGTGTAGTTTCTCTGCCAACCACTTGATATGAAGGTCTTTAGCCCATTTCGATGCTGCAATGTCTATGGGGGATATACTGGATGCTTGGAGGAGGGGTTTATATAAGTCAGAGATGGAAAAAAGACCCTTTGAGGAGAAGTTTGTCCACAAAAGAGGTTTTTGAATGATCTTGGGTCATTTATGGGAATAGAGCTCAGATAGCTGAGGCATTGTGCATGATGAAAGACATGGGGGGTAGGTGGTACAGATTTATAAGGTCAGCGAAGGGTATCAGGCAGCCTGTTTTGGTGTTGTATAGAGAGGCAAAATGTGAGAGTCCTTTGGTTTCCCAGATCCGGAACGGAGGACATTCCTGCCCTGCTGGGAAGCTTGGGCTCCTTCTGATAGGTAGGTGCTGGGAGATGTAGAGTGATATTTTTTGAAGTTTTCGAGTCTCTCTCTAGGTTATGATTGTATCTCTCAGGATCAAGTTTTGGCGAAGATGAGTAGGTAGAAGGCTCCATTTTGTGTGTAACAAGGCCGCCAGTGAGTAGGGGGGTGACCATTTGTGTTTCCAAAAGGAGGTTGGAGTAGCGAGAGGTGCATGCAATCCAATCCATACCTGCACGGAGGAGGCAAGCCAGGTTATACAGCCTAATATTAGGTAGATTTGCTCCACCTCTTCTGGGGGAGTAAAGCCTTGCCAGTGCTATGCGTGGTCTCTTGTTTTGCCACTGGAATTTAGAAATAGAGCGGCTGAGGTTTTAGATGTCTTTATGTTTCATTAACAGGGGTAGGGTCTGCATGGGATATAATAGCCTGGCAAAATTGACCATCTTGAACAGGTGGCATCTCCCCAGAAGCGAGAGTGGAAGGTCCATCCATCTATCGAGTTCCTAGGTCATTTTCCTGAATAAAGGGGGATAATTCAGGGAGTAAAGTGAGGAAGGGGTCTTGCCTATTTTTAAGCCCAAATATGTAATATGTGAAGTTGCCAGAGTGAAGGGGGAATGTTCTGCCCAGTTGGGTTGTTTAGTGGTACCTAGAGGGAGAATTTTGCTTTTAGAATAGTTTAATTTATGTGAAGGCCCGAATAGTTCCTGAATTGGTCAAAAGTATCCTTGATGGTGTGCGCATCGACAGCAGGGTTGGAGGTAAAGATAAGGACATTGTCTGCAAAAAGGGCAGTACGGAGTCCCTGGTTGCCAACGCGCACACCATACAGGGTGGCATCCATTAACAGGAGTCTAGATAGAGGCTCAAGGGCTAAGTTCAACAGTAGGAGAGACAGGGGGCTGCTACGATTTTGGCGGTGGGTGCATTATATATTTGGCATATTACATGCATAAAGGGACCTTGGAAGTCTAGGGAGGCCAGTACAAGAAAGAGCCAATGAAAGCTGATATTATCAAAGGTCTTTTCGGCATCTAGGGTAATAATTGCTATATTTTCATTAGGGTGATTTTTTGCATATTCGAGTACTGTCATTACCTTGCGAATATTCGAAGTGGTCGTCCTTCCTTTAACAAAACCCGATTTAGCAGGATGAATTAATGAGGGGATAATTTCTGCTAGTCTAGTCGTTATTATTTTTGATAGGAATTTGGCATCCAAGTTTAGGAGGGATATGTGGCAGTAGGACCCTGGTGCTAGAGGGTCTTTGCCTTTCTTACTTAGCAATTTTATTATGGCTTGGTTACTGGAGGGTAGGTAGTGACCTCCTGACCAAATATTATCATATACTTTGAGTAAGGTTGGGCATAGGATGTCTTTCATGGTCTTATAAAATGTGCCGGTGAAGCCATTTGGGCCAGGGGCCTTATTCGGAGATGTGTGCTGGATTGCGTCAAGTAGTTCCTTATGTGAGATTGGGGAGTTTAGGGTCTGTAATTGGGTGGTTGAGATTTTAGGAAGATTTATAGAGTCTAGGAATTTTTGTGCTTTTGGGGCGTCTACGTTATCTGGTGAGTAAAGAGAGGAGTAAAAGTCAAGCATGGTTTGGGCGATTTTATGAGGGTTGGAGTGTACTTTTACCTGTTTATCTCTTAGGGCAGAGATGTGAGTGGGTTTATGGGGGCCCTTACACAATCTGGCCAGCAGTTTGCCTGATTTGTTGCCAAATTTGTAATATGAGGCGTTCAATTATGCTCTATGGGATAATTCAAGAATATTTTCCCAATGGCAGATTGCTATTTGTCTCTGTTTGTCTGGGTATTGGAGGATGCTAAGGTGAGCTGAGCAGCCTTGAGTTGGGAGCTAGCCATTCGGTAGTTTGCTAGGGTCCGGTTTTTAAAGGATGCCGCATAAGATATTATTTTACCTCTTAGGAAGGCCTTGCCTGCATCCCAGAAGAGGTTGGGGTTGGATTGGTGATCGTGATTGGTGATAGTGTAGTCTGCCTAGGCTGTTGAGATATATTTTTGAAAGTCGGAGTTATTCGCGAGAAAGACAGGAAAGCGCCACAGTCTTGCGTTCTGTATAGGGGTATGGTTGTGAATTGTTATGGATATAGGGGTATGGTCAGAGATGGCCATTTCATGTATGTCTGAGTTTGTCACCTGGGAAATTAGGGCTTCAGTGGTGAAGATATAGTCAATCCTGGAAAGTACTTTGTGAGGTGGGGAGTAGAAAGTGTATTCGTGATCAATCGGGTGTTGTAACCTCCAGATGTCCGTAAGGTGTTGTGAGTCTATGGTTTCCGCAAGATGAGTGGGTGTCTGTATGACGCGGGCAGAGGTAGGGGGGGAGTTCGTAGAGGATTTTTCTTCAGACGCATGCATGAGATAATTAAAATCCCCATCCACAACATGTGGGGTGAGAGGGTGTTTCAAGAGATGGGTAGATAGATCCATAAAGAATTTGGTCCCTGGGTTGTTTGACAATGTATTCTCTGGCACCCCATCTGACGTGGATGGAGGCCAGTCAGCCCTGGGTATCCTATTTTTGTTGAAAGGATTTCGCCGGGAAAATTTTTATGGATCAGGATTAACACTCCTGCCTTCCTTCCTATCGCTTCCGATCCCACAACTAAGCCCACCCACAGTTTTTTCATACGAATACAATATTTGGAGGCAAGGTGAGACTCCTGGATTAGGGCAATATCAGTCCTAAGGTGCTGAAAGTGGCGTAGGATTTTCATACGTTTGATGGGGGACCTGAGCTCTTTCACGTTCCATGATACATTTTTCATGAAAACATGTCTATCATGCGGTCTGAACTCGGTTTGTGGGATATCGGAGGATTAAGATGTATGGGTCTACTATTTTTTATAGTTTTAAGCTTCAAAGGGGATATAGATATAATATCGAGTTTGTGAGCTTTGAGGTATTTGGTTTTTGTGTGCAGCAAGAAAAGGGAGGATCGGGAGTAGGAGGAAAAAACATAAAAACAATGAATAGTAAACTCAGAGTGTACTTCACTTTCTTCTACATGGTGTCACCACAAGTATCTTGGCTCCTATGAAAATAAAGCCTCGTCACTGACAGGGTTTTGAGAAGACCCCGGGGGGTACGTAAGGGAGTAGGAGTAGTTGGGCCATGGGTGATTATATGATGAGATCCCTTTGTTTTGTTTTGGGAGGCTTCCCGTGTGGAAGATGTGTGAATACATATAACATTAGAGAGTAAACAAGAACAAATCCACAATTCTACAGCGAAGATAACAGTCCCTTTTGTCGCCCGCTTGTCATGTTGAGGAGGGAAGACATTGCAGAGCGGAGTTTGCAGTAGAAAAGTATATTTATAGGACCAGCTGGGTATGGTCCCTAATTGAGACTGAAGGTAATGGTGCTGACGTATGAGATCAGGTGGAGAAGTCCATCTGGCTTTGTCCGTTTGTTTTCAACTTCTTGGCCGAGTCTTTCCATGGGCTCCTTTGATCCAGAGAGTGCTGAAGACTAGGCTCCCTGCTGGCCGCCACAGCGTATGAAATTGGGCCTTGTGACCACAGGAAGCATTCTGCCTCACAAGGGTCATGGAAGGCCATTTGTTCTCCATTAGGAGCCTTGAGGCTGAGGGCTGCGGAAAGCCAAAGTGAATTTAATCTTGCGTTTGAATAGTTCTGAGCAAATGGCCTGAAAGCATTTCCTCTTTTTTTGCCACTTCCACTGAGTAATCTGCAAAAATAATAATTTTTGCACCATCGATGGTTAGTGATTTTGATTGCCGGAACTCCTGCAGTATGAGGTGCTGGTCCTCATAGTTCAAATATTTGGCAATTATCGGTCTTGGAGCAGGGCATTCAGCCATTGGGGGGCCCAGCCTGTGTGCACGCTCTACCTGAAAAGGACCTTTGAGGCCCAGGGCCTCAGGGATTTTGGCCGCACAGAAGTGGGAGAGTGCCGTGGGATGGAGGGACTCGGGGACCCCTATGAACCTCAAGTTGTTCCTCATGGACCTGTACTCGAGGTCCTCAAGCTTTTCAATGATTAGCCTGATTTGGTTGTCCTGGGCACGATCTGAATCTTGAGTTTGGTAGAGTTCTTCCTCAACATGAGCTATGCGCTGCTCGGCTTCCGTGAGTCTAGCCGTGTGCTCTTTATCTTTATGCAGCTGAGCCATACCTGATTGTACTACTCTCTCCACCGTAGCTGCGATCATTGAGGCCAAGAGAGCTGCTGCCGCTTGAGCAATGAGCTCTGTGTTGTGGAGGTCTGCTTCTGGAGGTGTTGCAGGGACGGCGGTGATCGTGTCTATCCCCGTCAGTGCAGCCATAGCAAGCACGGCGGCCTGTTCGATGTCCTCCGACATCCGTTGCAGCTGTGAGGAGCGGAGGGAGCCCTTGTCCAGGTATCGCTCCATGTGTGTTTCGGGAGGCCTCCGGGTGTCAGTAGAGCTGCCGGAGAGGGGTCTGCGCTGGTTTAGTATGTGGG
Organism: Glandirana rugosa; assembly: GCA_018402905.1. Classification (NCBI taxonomy): domain Eukaryota; kingdom Metazoa; phylum Chordata; class Amphibia; order Anura; family Ranidae; genus Glandirana; species Glandirana rugosa. The sequence goes on along the minus strand of BLSH010374275.1, from coordinate 35,800 downwards.
TTTGGGGCTTTACTGTGGGAGCCGACTCGCTGTGCAGCTAAGCCATAAAGCACCGGAACCGGAAGTCTGAACTTTGTTTTATCTCATGGTTACTGTGAAATTGTGTGAATTCATCAATGCAGTGCATGTCATGTCAGCTTGCAGAGCTTGGATTCATTGATTGAGTTTACCAAAAATGTAAATATTGCAGAATATACAGCCTCATGCTACATAACTAAGCTCCATTTCATGCTGAATAAACTAAATTATTAATATATCTTAAATAGAAAACTATCTTTAGATAGGATTTTACTTCAAAAGCATTTTATTAAAATAAATTTGATAAAAATCTAAAAAATTTATGAAAATCAAAAAAATCAGATTTAAATTTTAAAAAATCTGATTTTTTTTTTGATTTTCTAAAAAAAATCATTGATTTTTATCCACCCTAATTTTTAGCGAAGATATTGTTTTGATAACCATATGCGCAAATATTATAGGGCCCTGAAAATCAGTAGGACCTTCTTTTTATTTTTCTGGTCATGTGCTTTCACAAACTATATGATTTTGGAGGGTCTTTTACAAGCTATGAAAGCTGTAAATGAAAAATGAAAAACTTTCAGATTTATAGAGAAATTTCGCAAAAAGCTGCAATTTAAAATTTACAAATATTTGTTATTTATTAGCTCAAGACAGGTTACGCTTTTATATTTAGTAGGAACTCTGAAATCTGTAAGGAAAAAATAAAGAAGCAATGGAAAAATTGCAAAAATGGTCTGGCCACCTGAATTTAAAAGTTTGAGGCATCCTGTAAGGATGTTACTTCACTGCTTAGCTTGGTTTCATCTGCAAAGACTAAAATGGTCCTTTAAATCCCCAACAAAGAACCTTGGGGTGCACCACTAATAACCTTAGACCAATTCAGAGTATAAGGCTGGTTTCCCCGCATCCAATTCGCTTGTCAGGAGACAGTGACTGGCTCTCTAGGGAGCGGCTCTGCTGCAATTTGCACAGGAGTTCTGTGCGTCTTTTGGTCCATTTCAGGTCCGAATTCAGCCAAAAATTGAGGCTGAAATCAGACCTGAAACGGTGAATGGGGACCCACCAGACCCCCTGCCTGGAGACACTCTGTCCCTCAGTGTGAACCCAGCCTAAATCATTAACCACTACTCTCTGAACACAGCCAGCTTTCTATCCATTTAAAAACAGATTTTTCCAAGCCTGTAGAGTGTAAACCTTATCTTACACGTTAGCTGTGTTCGGGGAACAGTGTCAAACGCTTTTGCAAAATCCAAGTATACTATTTCCACAGTCACTCCTTTGTCTAAGGTTTTTACCTCCTCATAAAAAGAAATCATAATTGTTTAACAACTTCTGTCTCTCATGAATCCTGGCTATTGCTTAAAATATTTTTTTCTAGCAAAAACTAATCTTTGTGGGCTTTTATTAAACTCTCCAGTATCTACCCAACTATAGAAGTTAACCCCTTCCTTACCGGCATATAGTAATAATATGCCGGCAAGGTGCACTCCCCATCCTGGGAAACCGCCATATGATGTCCTCCCGTGTTCGCCGCTCTGCAGGCCCCCAGAGGCCCGCATTGTGGCGATCAGGGATCAGGCGTGTCCCTCGGGACTCAGCCCATCCCCAATCTGGGTAAAGAGCCAATAAAATTGTCTCTTTACCACGTGACCGGCTGTGTCCTATCACAGCTGGTCACTTACGATGTTCATGTTAATCCCCCTTGCACGCCGCTCGTGCGCGCCCCCGGGGGCATGCAATGCAGTGATTGGGTTGAGGCTTGTCCCTCAGACAAAGCCCAGAATGATGGTCAATGAAATTGGCTCTTTACCACGTGACCGGCTGTGTCCTATCACCAATCAGAGTACCTGTCACTAGAGTACCCATCATCAGAGTACCTGTCACTAGACTAACTGTCACTAGAGTACCTGTCACTAGAGTACCTATTACCAATCGGAGTACCTGTCACCAATCAGAGTGCCTGACCGATGAGAGCAGCAGGGAGCTCTCACCACCCATTCACAGTTCTGATTCCAGTTCTGGTTCGGAATATGTGCCCACTGAAGGCAGTACATCATCCGAATTTGAGGAGGAAACAATCCACCCTAAAAGAAGACGGACTGAAGACCAGGCAGCTACCAGCAGCGCCAGACACCCCAATGGCCAATCGGCAAATGCCAACGATGCTAGACCCAAGGAGGAAATGCCCAGTACAAGCGCTGGCATTTGGCGCCAAAGAATTAGGGCCCAAACCCAGCTCCTGGAGGCCTTGGTAAACCCATTGTGGCTGCCTTCTAGCACAGGGTCAGCCACAACCCCCCCCTTTCACAGGACAGCCAGGTGTGCAAATCAGCACAGAAGGGTTCCCGGAAATTGATTTTTTAAATGTATTTTTCCCTGACGAGTTGGTCCAAAACATAGTGGACCAAACCAATCTTTTTGCTCGTCAATTTGTAGCAAACAACCCCAGCTCGAGCTATGCCCGCCCCTTTGAATGGAGACCCGTAACCATGGAGGAGTTTAAATTGTTTTTAGGCCTGACACTTAACATGGGGCTTCGCCCCCTTATTGATTTGTTCTCCAAGAGGTTTGTCGAGTTTTACATCCCTGACAAGAACATCTCTGTGGATGAATCCCTGGTCCATTTCACAGGCCAGCTGTGAATCAAGCAGTATATCCCAAGAAAGAGGGCCTGATACGGATTAAAGCTCAATAAGCTATGTGAAAGCTCCACTGGATATGTCCATGCCCTTCCTGTGTATGAAGGCAAAGATTCCCAGCTCCAGCCCCCTGAGTGTCCACCATATATGGGAACAAGCGGGAAAATTGTCTGGCAGTTGTCATTCCCACTCTTCCAAAATGGGTATCACATTTATATGGACAACTACTATACTAGTTTGTCCCTTTTACACCACCTATACCTAAATAAAGCTTTGGTCTGTGGTACAGCAAGGAAAAACAGGAAGGGCTTCCCACAGTGTCTTGTCACCACAAGGCTACAAAGGGGGTAATCAGAAAGCCTAAGGAACAAAGAAGTGTTGGCCGTGAAGTGGAGGGATAAGAAGGACGTATACATCATGTCAACCATCCATGATGACACCTCAGTGGAAGTTCCCAGAAGATGCGGCCAATTCTAAAGCCTTGCTGTATCCACGAGTACGATAAATTCATGGGGGGGGGGGTTGGATTTAAATGATCAGATGTTGCAGCCCTACCTATCCCCAAGAAAGTTCCTCTTCTAGTATAATAAAGTCTCTATTTACATTTTTCATACGGCCATGTACAACGCATTCATTGCTTAACAAAAATCGACCCAACACCAGGTATCCAACACCTTCCTAAAATTCATTGAAGATGTCATCACTGCCCTGATTTATCCACAAGGATCCCCCTCAGAAAGCCTTCGCTCCGATTGTGTCAACAGACTGCATGAGCGTAATTTTTCTGAAAATATTCCACCATCAGCAAACGGAAGAAGACGCCAAAAATAATGTCGGGTGTGCAGCAATAGAGGAGTTAGGAGAGACACTAGTTTCCATTGTCCCCAATGTCCCTCCCAACCTGTCCCTTGCAACGGAGCATGCTTCCGATGCTATCATACCCTTGTAAATTATTAGCGCATATTTCAAGTAGACTGCCATTTCCCCATTTTCAATTCCTGTGCTGATTATTTCCCTGTTGCCTCAACCAACCATACCACTGCTCCCATGTGAACTGACCCTGACCTGTTTATCGACTATGCCTCTGCCTGCTGTCTGCATTGTTTATCCGCCATGTTTCTGCCTTTCACGTGAACTGACCCTGGACTGTATCAGCTATGCCTCTGCCTACCGTCTATTTCTGCCTTTTACCTGCACTGACCTCAAAATGTGGACCATGTTTTTGCCTGCCCCTTGGACTGATCTTTCACCCTGCTACACAGGGGTCTCACATATATGAGGGGCTCCAGAATGATGTTCTGATTTGAGAAAAACAGTTATTGTTTTTTTCTTTGTTTTGTAATTCCCAGAACAGTGTCTGGTGTCCGGAGGCTTCAAAGCAATTGGGTGGGAGAAGCCTCTACCCCTGTCCCCATTCTTACCTGACCGAGGCTGTAAGCTTGATGGTCCTGCCTGCTGCCTGGAAAAATACTTTGGCTGTACTGACAATATCTCCGCCTGCACTGACCCAGGACTTTTTATGGACCATGTGCCTGCTGCCTGGACCATTACTTTGGCTGTACTGACCATATCTCTGCCTGCTGCCTGTACTATGGACAGTATTCCTGCCTGCTGCATGGATGATCCTTTCACTGCTGCCGACCACATCCCTGCCTGCTACCTGGACCAATGCTTTGGCTGTGCTGCTAATATCTCTACCTGTACTGACTATGGACAGTATTACTGCCTGCTGTCTGTTTTGCTGTCGCTGTCCATGTTCCTGCCTGCTGCCTGGACCGATGCTCTCCTCTGTGGGCCACTGCACTACTAAACCGCAGGTAGTCTTTTCTTTACCCTTTGCTCAGCAGAATGTATTTTGGTTTGTAATTGGTATGTACAGTACATGCTATGTATTAGAAATATGTCCCTAGAACACCAGGAGGTGCTACTTGGATGTTGGTCCTCTGTATGTGGCTAATCTGTGTAAAAGTCTCACACATGTGGTATCGCCACACTAGGAGGAGTAGCAGAATGTATTTTGGGGTATCATTTTTGCTATGTACATGCTATGTGTTGGAAATATCTTATGAATGGACAACTTTGTGTAAAAAAAATGCTTTTTCATTTTTTTTCCACATTTTCCAAAAAACTTCTGAAAAACAATGACATGTTCAAAAGACTCACTATCTACAAAAATATAATAAACCAATTTTTTCTCTCTTTGGTAGAGTAAACATTATAAAAATGGATATACTTCCAAAAATATTGTATGTATTTCAAACAATTCCGATAACTCCTCCTATCAACCTTATGAAACAACTCCGTAAGGCAATTAATAGCTTTATATGGGCCAATAAACCAGCCCGAATAAAAAGAGAAATCCTAATTAGAACAAAAGCAGAAGGGGGTCTGGCATTGCCAGACTTTATGGCATATGCGAGAGCAGCATCCATGGTGAGGATATTGGATTGGTTTCATAATAGAAAATCCAAACAGTGGGTGAAATTAGAAGAAGATCTCACTTCATTTAAACTTAAGTCGTTACCCTGGATTGAACCGTGTTCCAGACCCAAGCTCAAAGATCTGCCTCTTTTAGTTGCAGCAACATTGAAAACATGGGATACAATTTTACGAAAAGAATCCATATCCTCCTACATAGGACCAATGACCCCCTTATTCTCCAACCCTGAATTTTTACCAGCAATGAAAGCCCAGACATTTCTTAAATGGTGTAGTAGGGACAATACGAGAATTGTTCAAACAATGAAGGAAGGGAAAATATGTCCATTAGAAGATATGGGTATAGATAGTAGATATAATTGGGTACAACATCACCAATTAAATAAGTTTATTAAATATTTACAGCAGAAAAAATTAATAAACAGGCCAATGACTAAATTCGAACAACTACTTACACATGAACATAGACCATTACACGGGTTATCAATTATATATAAGTTATTGATGCCTAAAAACTCGATAACAGAATTAACATATATTAAAAAATGGGAAACGGAATTAGAGATGAAAATCCCTATACAGGAATGGGAAAAAGCGTTTGGAGTAATACATAAGGTATCGGTCTCAACTAAACACCAAGAAAGAGGGTATAAGATAATGACTAGATGGTATAGATGTCCAGTAGATCTGCATAAAATGAACAATGATAATCAAGAAATGTGCTGGAGATGTGGGAAAGAAAGAGGCACTATGGCCCATATTTGGAATAAATGTCCATTGGTAAAAAATTTTTGGGATAAGATTTTTAACATTTATCAAGACATTACCGAAACAACGTTGCAGTTAAATGTTAAGATGGCAGTACTATCAATTATTCCAGGTTCGATAAAAACTATAAGAAAGGATATTTTGGGATACATGCTTCTAGCAGCACGAACAATAATAGCCCGTAATTGGCGTAAAATGGATAACCCCTTAATGGGGGATTGGATATGTGAAATGAACATGATACAGGATATAGACAAAATGATTCTAATAGAGGAAAAAGGCATATATACAACTCCGAAGAGATGGCAACAATGGGAGAGATTCAGTACCTCAACAAAAGTTATACAATATTTGTAATAGATACCAGTTAAGGGAAGAGAAAGACAGGAATTCATCCTTCCCTCCCCCCTTTTTTTTTTTTTTTTTTGGATTTGAATGATTGAATGGATGGTTGTACATACATCATTAAGCAATAGGAGGTAGGTTTCTTTTCTCTACCAATATCTTTTCCTTTCCTCTTTCGTGATGAAATGAGAAAGATAATATAGGCGGAATAAGAGATAGGATATTATGTATATAAAAAGTAAAGAGAATTAATCTAGGAATATCACTGGGATTAGAGGCACCCGTATACAGAAAACAGATCCCACGAGATAGATAGAAGTATAAAATATACCTTGCTCCGTGTTGTGAAAATGTATGGCAACAATGTATTATTTGTTTTGTGAAAAATTGAAAAATATTAATAAAGAGAAGATTGTAAACAAAAGACTCACTATGCCTTATACGTTGGGGTGTTTGCTTTCCAAAATGGGGTCATTTTGTGGGCAATTCCATTGCCCTGGTACTCCTTCAAAAGTGTAATAGGTGGTTGGGAAATGAGATGTGTAATTTATGCTCGTAGAACGCCTAAAGGTGCTACTTCAATGTTGGGCCTGTGTTTGTGGACAGGCTGTGTAGTCTCACACATATGGTATCGCCATACTCAGGAGGAGTAGCAGAATGTATTTTGGGGTGTCATTTTTGCTATGTACATGCTATGTGTTGGAAATATCTTATAAATGGACAACTTTGTGTTAAAAAAACAGAAAATTGTATCATACTTACCGTAATTTTCCTTTCCCGATGCCTATCCATGGCAGCATACCTGTGATAGAGCTCCGCCTCGACTCCTCCCTCAGGATCAGTGAATAGTATAAATTAAACACTGTAGCCCCCCCTGGCATTCTCCGTAATATAGAAAATACCTAGGGTGGGAGCGTATGCTGCCATGGATAGGCACCGGGAAAGGAAAATTACGGTAAGTATGATACAATTTTCCGTTTTCCCAGTGCCTCCATGGCAGCATACCTGTGATAAATAACTAGCAGACAAGGGAGGGAATAATGCCAAATAATAATTTTTTAATCATGTCCTGTCAAAGCAGTCTGTACTATATTTCTTCCAAATTCCACTGGAGTAAGTGCCCCCGGGTCAACTCGATAATGTTTGAGGAAAGTGTGCCGAGAGGACCAGGTAGCAGCTCTGCAGACTGTCTCCAAGGAAACATTTGCCCTTACCACCCATGAAGCCGACACCGCCCTGGTTGAGTGGGCATTCAGTGGAGAAGGTGGCTCCAACTTTCTTATTTTGTAGGCTTTCTGGTGAGTTGGTCCCGCCACAGCCGAAGTACC
>BLSH010374264.1:4653-36716 GCA_018402905.1 Glandirana rugosa | reverse complement strand
GGTACCCCCCCCCCCCCCCGCATTGCAGTCCAAATGCTCAAGGGTATATGTTCCGGTCCCAACAGGACCATTTGTAAACCAGACCAGTGTGCATGTAATAATTGCAAGAAAGAATAGTATATACACACACACACACTACTCAGACTCATTGTGGGCTCAGTGGCACTCATGAGTCAGCGGAGAGAGGAAACTATTCCTTTCCTGGAGGTGTTGTCCATGCCATAGACTGGTATAGGAGTGTCCTGCAGGCACAGGCTGAAGGGGGAGCCAACCAGAAATAGTGTGGAGCCAACACTCTGCATGAATGACATTCCCGCATCACAGAGGCAGGTGCCATCCATACACATTTCCAGTCTGTTCATGTGCACGAAGAGAAGGGGGATCCCTGGGTGTGAGATGAAAGAAACACATTGAAAGCGCCATAATACCCAAAATAGCCACCAGAGGGAACCCACTCTATTGCTAGTCCATATCGGACATGCACAGCATGGTCTAGGATTGTTCGATTCAAACAACTTTACAACACCCCACACTTACTCTCATTTAAGCCAGGGGCCATAAATTTATTGGAGGACGGTCCTACAGATTACATTGGAAACCACATACTGCAAAGCTGCCCAAGACTGTAGACACTCCTGGTCGATTGAGCAGTCACCACCTCCAAAGGAGCCAAGCCTGTTGGATGGGTGGGACTCGTACCGCAATCGTCCAAGATGAGCCACATTTCCCTTTGTTCTTTTTGGCAATGAATGAACAGGAGATCTAAAGCCTGAAGGAAGCTGTAGCTTGCAGATAACATCTGAGAGATTCCTAGAAGCAAAGAAAAGGCAATCTTATACATAATTCACATTTGTTCTACAACTTGCCAAGTCACTCATAGTAGCGCAAAAGTCAGGCCACCATTTGTAAAGAAAAGGTACTGCTGAGAGTCAAACTCAGGATTCCCCATTTACTAAATAGGTGCTATAACCAACATGGCCTCTCCCACATCTAAAAAGGATGCATGTCAATGCTATAAAGGTGAACTTGAGGGGTCTTTAGTAAAGACCGTCAGACTCAAGAACAAGAGGGAGGTTCCATTTGGGAAGAATCTGCTTACTCCAAAGTCTGAGTCTTGATGCTCCCTTACAGAATTGGCAGACAGGAAAAAAAAAGTCTAGATCTGGATACACATGATGGCAGAAGACACTGGAGCTGACCGATAGGGTCTGATCTAAATCAGCATGGAGGAAGTTCAGAATATTTTGAACTTCAGGCTCATTACATGATCCATCAGTGGCAGACATTTATTACACAAACTTTGACCCAATTCTCATTTGTGTTGGTTCTAGTATTCATGAGAGCGAAGAAAAATCTGGGAGGAGCAGACGAGAACCACCAATCTCAAGAACCAGACCCCGCTGTGCTGGACATGGATGTAGAATTGCACCCAGTGACAAAAGGTTTGGCCTGAGGGAAATGGACTCTGGCTTCCGGTAGCTGAGCTGTGCTAGCATAGGGAACCATGGCCTATTTGGCCAATAAGGCATTCCTGCCTCTACCTCCACAACTGCTGTTCCCAGTCTTCATAGAAACTGGAACTCTTCATAGGATGACCAGAACTGGAAGAACCACACAGGTCCCTCTGCATTTCCAATGATCCCTCAGGAAATCTGTCCTGAAGCCTTGGAGATATTGGCCACATGCATAAAGCTTCAAACTTCTTGTTGCACAGGGAGGCAAATGGAGAGACTTCTGGACTGATCCTCAGGGACAAAATCCACCTGACAATCCCATTCATTGTTCAGTTGGACTGTTAGTTTGAATAGTTTGGACTCCGGGGGCATAAGCTGCTGCAATATTTGCTAGATTCCTCTGAGCCCAAGGCATAACTGGTTTGTAGGGTGCCTGTAGTGTCAGAATGTTCAGCACAACCTTGTAAAAACTGCTACCCCACCTATCCTGTGCCGATAGGTAGCAAGTCCCCCCCCCCATCTCATTATCATTAAACCTCTTTTGCCACATAGTCACCCAATTAGACACTGCTTGTGAGCTGGAGACATCCTGTAAGGACGTTATTCCACTGCATAGCTTGGTGTCATCTGGAAACGCTGAAATGGTACTTTTAATCCCAGACCCTGTATCATTTATAAATATATTGAAAAGTAAGGGTCCCAACAATGAACCTTAGGGTTCACCACTGATAACTAGAGTTGAGCGAACACCTGGAGGTTCGGTACCGAACGTTATCCAAACTTTACCCCGGACCCTATTGAAGTCAATGGGGACCCAAACTTTTCGGCACAAAAATGACTGTAAAAAAGTCCTGGAAAGTGCTAGAGGGCTGCAAAAGGAAGAAAAACAGGAGAGGTTATTAGATCTGCAATCTGTCCCTCAAAGCAGTAGTAAACTACCTGGTCCAGTGTCAGATCGTTCTGTAATGCAGGATGAGATGTTATAGATCTATAATCTGTCCCTCAAAGCAGTAGTAGTAATCTCTACCTAGAGATCACTGAAATCTGTCCCTCACAATCTGTCCCTCACAGTGCCGGCAGCATCCTCTCCCTACACTAACCTGAGAGCATGTGACATGCAGCACTGACTCCAGCCTCAGAGGCTGGGTCACATGATGCACTGGCCAATCACAGCCATGCCATTAGTAGGCATGGCTGTGATGGCTTCTAGGGAAAACCAGTGAAACGCTTGTTGATTGGCTGCCCTGAAGCCATTGAACATGCGTGATAAAATACCAGAACCCAGACCCCGAACGTTTATCTCAAACGTTTGGATTCGGGACACAGACACCCGAAAGTTCGGTATAAACCCAAACTTTACAGTTCGGGTTCGCTCATCACTGATAACCTTAGACCATTCAGAGTAAGAATCATTAACCACTACTCTCTGAATTCGGTCTTTTAGCCAGTTTTCTATCCATTTACAAATTGATCTTTCCAAGCCTGTAGACTTTACCTTACACATTAGCCGTGTGTGGGGAACCATGTCAAAGGCTCACACAAAATCCAAGTATACCACGTCCACAGCCACCCCTCTGTCCATGGTTTTATTTACCTCATAAGAAATCAGGTTTCACAACTTCTATCTTTCATGAATCCATGCTGTCTGTTGCTTAAAACATTTTTTTTCCCCAACAAGAACTCATCTATGTGGTCTTTTATTAAACTCTCCAGTATCTTTCCAACTATAGAAGTTAAACTAACAGGTCTATAGTTAGTTGGTAGACTTCGATCCCTTTTTAAATATGGGCAGCACATTGGCCCTACGCCAATCCAGGGAGTACTATTCCAGTCATTAAGGAGTCCCTAAATATTAGATATAATGGCTTGAAATGACAGAGCTCAATTCCTTTAGGATCTGTGGATGGATGCCATCTGGTCCAGGTGCTTTATCTACCTTTATTCTTTCCAAATACTTCTGGACCATTTCACTTTTGAGCCATTTTGGATCATTTGGGGCCGTGTCATTACCATCCCCATCATGGACATGAGCTCCCCCATGCTCCTTTGAGAGCTGAAAAACGTATTTAATCGTTTGCCTTCTCTTTGTCCCCAGTCACGCACTGTACATTATTTTGTAAAGGGTCTACATGCTCAGACCTGACTTTTTTTACTAAGAATTTTTGGGGGTTTGTCCTATCTTTTGCAATCTGTCGTTTTGAATTTTTTGCGTCCTTGATTTTCTTTTACATATTCTGTTATATTCTTTGTAACTAGAGTTGAGCGAACAGTTCGGGTCCGTACCGAACTTTGGGTTGTCCGGGACCCGGACTTTTCAAAAAAAGTCTGGGTTCAGGTTTCTGGTAATTTTAATGAAAATTCTTAAATGCTGTAAAAAAGCCCAGGAAGGTCCTAGAGGTTTGCAAAAGGAAGGAAAATGGGGGTAAGGGTGGGACAAGTGACCTACAAAGAAATGGGGACAGGGAAATAACTTTAAATATTTTTAAAAAAATAAAAACAGCAAAAATGGAGATCTTCAAAATGGGTCTGAAAAGTATTAACGGTAGAGGCCATAGAAATGTTCTAAAATCATCTTCAAACTGTCAAAAAAGTATAAATAAGCCGGGAGAACCCATATCACTGTTTTGCAAAATGTGTGTGTCACTTTAAATGAAACCGTGAATAACTGCACATCTGTTCTGCAAACAGAACATGTTCTTCACACATCTGTTTAGTGTGTCACTTTTAATATTGCCGCTAATAACTTAAGTCAACATCTGGTGAAGAACACATCTGTTTAGTCTGTGTCACTTTTATTATTGCCGCTAATAAGTCAACATCTGTTCTTCATACATCTGGAAATAGTTTAGAACACTTGACCTAAAACCGGGGAGGAACCATACACCTGTTCTTCAAACATCTGGAATCTGTGTGTTAAACTACAGCATAGAATAGAGCAGGCATATGGTTTCGCTCTTCACACACAGTTTGCAGATGTTTTCAGAACAGTGATATTATATCACTGATATGATATCACTGTTCTTCAAACATCTGCAAACAGTGTGTAAGGAGTGGAACCATATGCCTGTTCTTCTCTATGCTGTATTTTCACACACAGATTCCAGATGTTTGAACAGGTGTATGGTTCCTCCCCGGTTTTAGGTAAAGTGTTCTAAACTATTTCCAGATGTATGAAGAACGCAAACAAGTATATGGCGCAACACCCTGAAAAAACATAAATCCCATCAAGTCTTTAAAATAGTCCATATGTGGCTGGTATAAGAACCAGCATTAGTAAAATGTCCCAGCACAAAGGTCAGCCTTCTTAGAACCAGAAGCAAAGTCCTTATAACACTGGAAAAGAAAAGAGGCGCCTCCAAGTGCAGACTTTAAAAACAGTTTATTAAAACCAACAAATGGCAACTCACATGAGACAGAAGATAAAAGCACATGAGCAGGTCCTCAAAGGGGTAACATCAGTGAGACGTCCATAGGCTAGGATTCATAGCACCATCATGAACTGTAGCGATATCATCACACCACCAACTCACAGGGACTCTTGCTACAGTTCATGATGGTGCTATGAATCCTGGCCTATGGACGTCTCACTGATGTTACCCCTTTGAGGACCTGCTCATGCGCTTTTATTTTCTGTCTCATGTGAGTTGCCAATTGTTAGTTTTAATAAACTGTTTTTAAAGTCTGTACTTAGAGGCGCCTCTTTTCTTCTTTTCCAGATGTATGAAGAACAGATGTTGACTTATTAGTGGCAATAAAAAGTGACAGACTAAACAGATGTGTGAACGTGTTCTGTTTGCAGAACAGATGTGCAGTTATTCACGGTTTCATTTAAAGTGACACACATTTTGCAGAATAGTGATATGGGTTCTCCTGGCTTATTTATACTTTGACACAGTTTGAAGATGATTTTAGAACATTTCTATGGCCTCTACCGTTAATTAATACTTTTCAGACAGATTTTGAAGATGATCTCCATTTTTGCATTTTTTATGTTTTCATTTTTTTTTAAATATTTTAAGTTATTTCCCTGTCCCCATTTCTTTGTAGGTCACTTGTCCTACCCTTACCCCCATTTCCTTCCTTTTGCAGACCTCTAGGACCTTCCAGGACTATTTTACAGCCTTTTTTGTGCCTAAAAGTCCGGGTCTCCATTGATTTCAATGGGGTTCGGGGTCCGGGACAAAGTTCGGGTTCTGTCCGGACCCGGACTTTGTCCCGAAGTTTGGCCGAACCAGCAGAACCCGGACTTCTAGAAGTTCGCTCATCTCTATTTGTAACATTTAAAAGACAATAGTGTTCGCTCATTTTTATATTTTTTAAATGCTTTTTATAATTTATATTGGCTTGAGCCACATAGGGGATATTTTTAGCCTTTTAAAAACGTATTGCCCATGGGAATATACTTTACAGTGAGTTTGCATACAATTTGAAAAATTCCCATTTCTGTTTTGTGTTCGATGCCAATATTCCCTCCTAGTCTAGGTCCTGGAGAGCAGCCCTCATCCTTGTAAAATTTACCCTTAAAATTAAAAAAGTGTTTATCTTTCCCGTATGTGTTGCTTGCAGCTTACATTTAAATGTTACTGTTACCCAGATGTTTTTATATGGTAATAAGCATGATTTGAGATTAACAGGTCCAGCAGAGACATTCCTAGTTGGGGCCTCAACAGGACCTTAAAAAAATTGTCCTGTAATAGGTTTCTAAAATGTTTGCCCTTTAGCTGACCCAGCAGTGCCATTACTCCAGATAATTTCCGGATAGTTAAAATCCCCCATCATCATTGCCCCAGCCCTTGCAGCTCTTTCCATCTGTGCAAGGAACAGAGTCTCCACCTCCTCGTTAACACTGGGAGGTCTATAAACTCCAATGATAACCTTTGTATGAGCACACAGATATGCCAATAATGCTTCAGACTCACTACACTCGCCACCAACTAGGTCCTCATTCACACTCGCTTCGAGATCACTTCTCACATAGAGACAGACACCCCCACCCTTCCGTTTTACCATCTTTCCAAAAGACCATAGCTAGGAAAAATAGCCCAGTCATGTGAAGAATGAAGCAAAGATTCAGCAATACCAATTAAATCATAGTTCTCACGCACCAGAGCCTCCCAACTCTCCTATTTTGCTTGACAGACTCCTGGCATTGGTGAACAAACACAAATTCACTGTCACATTTTGCACGTTTGTTGCATATTTTTAATTCTAGTACAAATAGCACCATTTCCAATGGTTGATTGCAACATGGGAACCTTCATATCTTCCATAGCCCTCCCCCCTCCCACCAATGGAGTAGACCGATCAGACAGGGGTCAGCCCCTATTTTAACCACTTCCGGACCGCCGTACGTCGTTTGATGGCGGTACTTTGAAGTGGAATACCGTTATGGTAGCAGATAGCTACCATAACCCCGGTATCTTTTTTCTCAGGAGGCGATTCTGTACAAGATAAAAGTGATCTTAGCGGCGGATTCGCCGCGAGATCACTTTTATCAGCGGCGGGAGAGGTGCCCCCCCCCCCTCCCGCCGCTTTCCGGTCATCTCCGCCGCTTACCGGACCCGCCGGCGGAGATGATCGGGTCCTCTCACTCCAGTGTCCGTGTGCCGAGTGAGCGGCTGAAGCCGCTCACCCGGCTCCATTACATGGCTGGGCGGAAGCTACGTCACAAGTAGCTTCCGCCCAATGCTCTTAAAGGGGACATTTTTTTTTTCCCCTGCCACTTTTCAAAATTTTTCTCTTCTTTTTTTATTGCATTTAAGTCTAAAAATGAGATCTGAGGTCTTTTTGACCCCAGATCTCATATTTTGGAGGTCCTGGCATGCTTTTTTCTATTACAAGGAATGTTTACATTTCTTGTAATAGGAAAAAAAGTGATCAAAATTTTTTTTTTTAAAAAAAGTTGTAAAAATAAAAAAGTAAAATACATAATTAAAAAAAAAAAAAAAAATTTAAAGCGCACCGTCCTTGCGAGCTCGCACGCAGAAGCATACGCAAGTCCCGCCCACATATGAAAACGGTGTGCAAACTACACATGTGAGGTATCGCCGCGATCGTTAGAGCGAGAGCAATAATTCTAGCCCTAGACCTCCTCTAACGCAAAAATGCTAACCTGTAGAATTTTTTAAACGTCGCCAATGGAGATTTTTATGTTGCAAAGTTTGTCGCCATTCCGCGAGCGGACGCAATTTTGAAGCATGACATGTTGGGTATCATTTTACTCGGCGTAACATTTTCTTTCACAATACGGAAAAAAATTGACCTAACTTTACTGTGGTCTTATTTTTTAACTCAAAAAACTGAATTAAAAAAAAAAAAAAAAAAAAAAAAAAAAAAATCGCGCTTTTAAGACCGCTGCGCAAATACGGTGTGACAAAGTTTTGCAATGGCCGCCATTTTATTCTCTAGGGTCTTAGAAAAAAAAAAAAATATATAATGTTTGGGGGTTCTAAGTAATTTTATAGCAAAAAAAACTGTTTTTAACTGATAACCTCCAAACTCCAAAAAGAGGCTCGGTCTTAAAGTGGATAATCTAAGGCACCCTCCCCAATCCAAGTTTAAATACTCCTCCAGACTTTCAATAAACCTCTCCCCCAGCACAACAGACCCCCTTCCATTTAGGTGCAAACCATCTTTAGCATATAGGTTGCACCCCAATGCTCTAAAAACCCAAAGCCCTCCTCCTCACACTAGGTCTTTAGCAGGGGAGGGCTGGCCCAGGGGGTAGGGTGGCAATTGCCCCCCAGGCCACCCTAACTTACAATTAAAATGGCCAATGGCTGCTGCCCGCTCACACTTTTTTTGCTTGTGGAGGAAGGAAATAGGGCCCAGCCACCAACTAACTGCAGGCAAAGGGGGGGCATGGATGTGAGCCGATTCGGTGGTTCAATGGGCCACTTGACTGGACTTTCCCCCCAGGCCTACGGCTGCCAGCCCTCCCCTGGTCTTTAGCCATGCATTCAGGGCTCTAATCTCCCCCTGCTGTTCTCGTGTTGCACATGGCACAGGCAATATTTCAGAGAATATTGCCTTGGAGGTCCTTCCCTTCAACTTACAACACAATTCTTTAAATTAGTTCTTAAGGCAACTCCACCTTCCATATTATTCTGTCATTGGTTCCAACGTGGACCAGGACAGCTGGGTCATGCCCAACCCCTCCCAGTAATTTATCTGCCCTGTCCACCACATGCTGAACCCTAGCACCAGGGAGACAGCAAAACATTTGGTTGAGGCGATCCTGGCAAAAAAAAAAAATATTTCTATCAGTCCTTCTAATTATCAAATCCCCAAATACCACCAACTGTCTAGGCCTACTGCACTACCTCTACCACCCCTACTAGATGGGCTGCTCTCCCAGCTGTTAGGGGGAACAGTGACATCTAGGGCCACCTCTGAGTTTGTCACCCCCACATCTTCACTCAGCTTGGCAAATCTGTTAGGGTGCTCAAACCCAGGGCTGGACTTTGTGAGCCCCTACCATTCCCTCTAACTGCATTAACCCATCTACCTACCCTATAATACTGACTTACTCCTCCACCCTCCCCATTAACCCTGATAGCCACCTGCTCAGTCAGCAGAGTACCCCTTTCAAGGTTGACAGTTGTGCCCAGCATTGCAATTTGCTCCTCCATATCTCTAAAAAGTGAGCTTCCAGAAGGGCAACCTGCTCACATCTGTCACAGCAGTATCCATCCTGGAGCTGTTGCTCCATAGTTGCATGCATGTGGCACACTGCAAAACCTTCAATCTTGGTAGCACACATTTTCCCCAGATATGAAAACACTAACAGGGAATTTGAGATGTTAGTGACAAGTTTGAAGACTCCTGTTAACTCCCGTTTTAAAAATCTGGTTTTAGCTCACCACTTAATCAAGGTCCACTAAAGCCTCGTACACACACAGTACGACCTGTTGTATACGATCGTCGTCCCAACGACCGTTGTATGCAATGTCGATCGTTCGTATGCGCGATTAGAACAGTCGAACATACGACGGTTGTACAAGCAGACTAGAAAACTTGGTCGTATCAACAAGCGCTCATACGACCGTTGTATCATTGTGTACAACATGTTGTATTGTGCAAAACACGCATGCTCAGAAGTCAGGAATGGCCGGATGCTAATTACATGCACCTGAACGTTCTGTGCTCGTACGATCAAGTAGTGCAGTCAGTATGCAACATACCATTTGCGATGATCGTACGTACGATCGTCGTCCCGTGTGTACGAGACTTTAGAGGTCCAGCAAACCTCAAGCAGAGATAGCAAACTCAAGGATGAGCAAGCTCAGAAATAAGTAACACAGATAGTTATAGGACCTGGATCACCTGTGACCAATTAACCACTCCCCTCAATTCGTAGTCTGAATTTTATATTGTACAATGTAATATAAGAAATAATGCACTTCAATCTTCCTGACACCATACCAACCATGGTGCCGGGATGATTGAAGTACTTACACCAGGTGTTTGGAGTAGATCTACTGATTGTTAAACTTTCTAGAATACACATTGCTATTGTGGTGTAGGAGCTGGGCCTGCTATTCCTCTCCTTCCTCCATCTCAGACTTGAACCACACCCACTATTCGTTTAAAAACCACACCCATTTTTTGCCGCAGTGCACGCCGCATTACTTTGGGCTGGAGCCCCTGGTCTTTCCCACCTAGCAACGTCCCTGGGGCAAAGCAATAGTCCTCTTGATCAGATCGCATTGAGCCTCGGAGGTACACAAGAACCTGAGTGGGCTCTAGGTGGCCCTTTCCCAGATTTATCAGCCAGCCAAAATTAAGGAGCATTGAAAAGACCCAAGCTCCACTCTGTCTTGGGATAGGAGGGGGTCAATCAAGTAAGCCTCTTAGGTTTATAAAACAAGCCAGTCACCTGGCTGGACCCCCTATGGATTTAGGGACAAAATCCCAACAAACTTTTTTTTTCCCCCCCATCAAAAGTTACTTACTGGTAGCGTCCTTTCCAGTAGTCCAGGACAGGCACCTTTGAGACCTTGGCTCCTCCTTCCTCAGGAAACATCACCCCTTCACACAGGTTTTTAACCTCACTGCCCCTTCAGTTCTCTGAGAGTTCCTCCGGCCAGCTGGGGAGACACAACAACATTTTTTAAGACATTCCTTACCTGTCAGCTGCTCACCATGCCTTCTTTGGGTTGGTTATGGTGCTGTCCTGAAAGACTACTGGAAAGGACGTTACCAGTAAGTAACTCAGTTTTTCCCCCCCATCGTCTTCCAGGACAGGCACCTTTGAGAGGATAAACGGGTACTGTACTGGGGGGGTGGACAACTGCATGCAAAACCTTGCGCCCAAAGGCCTGGTCCTTAGCTGACAGTAAATACAGTCTGTAGTGCTTCACAAACGTGGCAAAGCTTGTGGCCGCCCTACAGATCTGCTCTGGGGAAGCACCAGCCCACTCCACTTGGGATGTTGCCATAGCCCTAGTGGAATGTGCCCTAATTCCTCCCGGAGGCTCCAACCCCCCTAGTACATATGCCTGGGTGATAGCCAGTCTCACCCACCTAACTATAATCCGTCTAAAAGCCCTGGAACCCTTCCTGGCCCCTGAAAGGAAAAAAAAAAAAAAAAAAAAAAAAAAGGGAAAAGCACAAACCAGGGGTCTGAAGCCAGTGACCTTTCCAGGTAGATGCTCAGGGCAGAAACCTGGCTCTTCAGGGTGCTACTGGCTAAACCTCTGTCTGCTCCTGCCTGAAGGAACTCCAGAACAGACACCTGGCTACATACTTCCAAAGAATAATCCTTGCACCACCTATTAAACTTCTTCCAGGTTTTATAGTAAATGGCACGGGTCTCCTTCCTGCAATTCAACAGGGTTGTTATGAGTTTTTCCGAGAACCCCTTGTCCCTTAGGATTTTTTTCCTCAGAAGCCAGGCTGCCAGATGCCAACGACCTACCCTGGGACAGCATACCGGGCCCTGCATCAGCAGATCCTCCCGATCGGGCAGGAACAAATGGGGGTTCCACCGCCAGACTCCTTAGGAGCAAAAACCAGGGCCTCCTGGGCCAATGGGGAGCTACTAGGATGAGAGTAGTGTTCTCTTTCTGAAATTCTTAGAACCACTGGCAGGATTACTGGAGGGGAAAAGCATAACACCTGGAGAAATTCCAGGTCTGAGCCAATGCGTCCACTCCCAACGCTCCGTCCCCCCTGTTGAGAGAGAAGAACCGGCGTACTTTTGACGCAAAGGAGGTCTATGCACGGTGTTCCCCACTTCCTGACTAACAGGCTGAAGACCTCTGTATTCAATTCCCAGTCTCCCTCCCTCAGCGTCATCCTGCTTAGGAAGTCTGCCATATGGTTCAGCTCTCCCTTCAGGTGCACTGCTGAGAGGGAACGAACATTGGCCTCCGCCCACTTGACGATGCCTTCCGTCAACTGCCACAATGGTCCCTCCTTGTCTGTTGATGTACGCCCCTACTGAGGCATTGTCTGACCTGATCTGGACATGCTGGCCCCCTAGGTTCCCACTGGAAAGCTTTGGGCGCCAACTCCACCGCTCTGAGTTCCCGCCACTTCGAGGATCTGTTTGCGTCCTCTCCTCCCCAGGTGCCCTGCACCGGTCTGGATCCCAGATGCGCTCCCCAACCTGACCCATTTGCGTCGGTCGTAATAACTTTTGTGGCAGTCAGGGACCACTGAAGACCTGGGGACAGATTGGCCCCTGACCACCAGTGTAAGGTCGCTTTGACCTGATCCGGGATCTGCACTGGGGAGTCCAGAGACTCGCGGCTGCGGTCCCACACTTCTAGGACAAAGTTACAATGGGCGGAAATGCAACCCTGCCCACTGAACCGCTGGGATTGCTGCAGTTAGGAGGCCCAGCGCTGACATGGCCCTCCGAATGGAGACCTGAGCTCCTCTCTGCAGTGTCTCCATGGCCGCGTCTATTTTTTTCATTTTCTCCTGTGGGAGGAACACCTCCCTCTCCCTGGAATCCAAAATGTATCCCAGGAAAGCGACTCCGGGAGGGGACCAAGTTTGACTTCTCCAAACGTAAGAGCCATCCCAGCTCCTCCAGGGTGACCCTTGTGACCCCTAGATCCTGAGTCAGCTTTTCTGGGGAGGCTGCAAAAAGGAGCAAATCGTCCAGATATGCTATGACTGCCACCCCTTTTAACCTCAACACTGCCAAGGCTTCTGCCATCACCTTGGTGAAAATACGGGGGGAAGAGGATAGCCCGAAAGGCAGAGCCCTGTATTGCAGATGGATTACCCCCTCTGTGGTTCTTATTGCCAACCTGAGATACTTTTGGCAATCTTCCGCAATGGGAATGTGCAAGTAGGCATCCTGCAGGTCTATAGAGGTCATAAAGCAGTTCGGAGGTAGGAGTGCTTTTACAGAGTAGATTGAGTCCATCTGGAATTTTGTGTAAAGCACTGACACATTCAGGGGTTTTAGGTTCAGAATCAATCTGAACTTCCCTGATGGTTTCCAAACCACGAATACGTGGGAGTAAACCCCTGCCAATCTCTGCTTGAGGTACCTGCCTTACGACCTGCTGCTCTTCCAACTCTTAGAGATGATAGCAGAGCTTCTGCTTTCACTGCACACTTTGGGAGGTTTGTCACCAACAGCCTTTGTGGAGGTGCTCTGGAAAACTCCACCCAGTAACCCCTCCAAACTATCCCCAGCACAAATTGGTTGGTGGTTATTCCTTCCCACTATGGGAGGAAGAGCCCCCAATCTTCCCCCCACCGTGGTGCCCCCGTCACTGCGTCTTTTGGGGCTGTTCAGGAGGGCGAAAAATTGCACCCCCCCTGACCTTTGCCCCTTTTCTTTCCCTCTGATTGGGGAGCTCCTGGCTTCCTTTGGGGACAAAAACGCTTCCTCGGATTCTCCCCCGCTCTCTAGCCGGAAAGGCCTTTTTCCTGTTCGGTCTTAAACTGTTTCCAGGCCAGGACCAAACAAGAGATCACCTTGGGGGGGGAAAAAAAAAAAAAAAAAAAGGGATCCCACAAAGTTTAGCCTTAGACGTATTACCTTGCCAGGTATTCAGCCATAAGGCTCTTCTGGCTGAATTGGCCAGGGCTGAGGTTCGTGCAGACATACAAACTGCCTCCGCTGAAGCATCCGCAATGTATGCGATCCGCTTCTGCAGCATAGGAAAGGATTTTAAGATGGTTTCCTTCGGGGTGCCTGCCTCTATGTGGGCCTTCATTTGTGTCAGCTGGTACTCCATGTTACACGCCACCACCATGGTCGCCATGGAGGGCTTCAGATTGGTGAGTGAAGAATACCACGCTTACTTTAATAGGCCTTCCGCTCGTTTATCCATGGGGTCTGAGAGGGCCCCCCCATGTCCTCGAAGGCTAGGCATGCATGTCTAGAGACCTGGGAAAAAGCCGCATCCACCTTAGGGGGATTTGTTCCACACCAGCGTTTCCTCTTCAGTGAAGGGGGGGGGGGGAGTGTCTTAAGAGCCCTAGAAAAGAAATGTTTCCTCTCAGGATCTTTCCATTATTCCTAATGGTTTCCACCAGTGCATCATGGACTCTTTGGCTCACTAAGACCCTCGTACATCTGGTCGTGGAGAGACAGCACCCTCCTTTCCTTCTGGATCCTCAAGGTAGTGTGAATGACTGCTAAGAGTTCATTCACTTCCTCTAGAGAGAGCTTGTACCTAGAGTGCAAGGATTCACCATCCCCACCCTCTCCCTCCTGTGAGCCAGAACTGGCACTATCAGGCTCCTCTGGGTCTCCCCTGGTTCTGCCCCACCATTGGAAGCATCCACCGGAACAGGTGTGACCCCCTGCTGTGTTGGTGTCGGGGCCCCCGGAGCCCTAGGCAACTGTAAATTTGTAAACAGAGCCTGAAAGGTGCAGGAGAGTTCTTTGACAGGTGCCGCCAGGTCCGCATTTTGCTCCCCCGCCTGTTCCCTCACCAATGTCTATGCACTCCTTACGCAGTGCTTTTGACCAGGCCTCCCTTAGGGTGTTCCTACAAGATGGGCACTTTCTCCTAGAGCCATGCTCCTCTTTCCACACACATACCTCACACAGTGCTCCACCCAGAAAACCGACCACCACCGGGGTCCTAGGTCACCCCCCTCCCCCCACCCAACTATGGGGGGGGGGGGGTGGGAACCCTTGTGGAGCTTACAGGGCATCTTCAAAGGTCAGGACAAAAACCACCCCTGGGTTCCTCCTTGCCTTTGAGTGGCTGGTGCTCGGCTCCCCTAACGCAGCCTGTGAAGCCTATGCCTCCGCTGATTCAACAATCTGTAGCATTCTGAGCACGCCAGCCCGACGATGTGGGCCCCTTCCCCTCCTCGCGACCAGAACCGGAAGTCGCGGACGAACAGAAGTGCCAGCCCCTTCCGCCGGAACCAGGCATCACACGCCCTCCGACCCGGCCAGCTCCATGCCAACTGAGACAAGCTTCAGGGAGGTACGGACACTCCCTTATACCCTCCACAGGCACAGCAACCAGGGGACCCACCCTGCAACTGCACAGGGGCCGTTTAAGGGGCTGATCAGTGCCGCTGCTGGTCAGAGCACCCCAGCCCTGTCTGCAGCCTGCCACCCAAAGAAAAATCCTCCCGGGATATGAGAGCCTTGCTCCCCTCAGGACACAGATCAGCCCAGCCTCACCAGCCGTATGGCCCTTCGGTTCCTAGCAGTGTCTCCCCACCAGAGGAAACCCCAAAACTGAAGGGCTGGTGAGGTTAAAAACCTGTGTGAAGGGGCGGTGTTTCCTGAGGAAGGAGGAGCCAAGGTCTCTCAAAGGTGCCTGTCCTGAAAGACGATGGGAGGAAAAAAAAAGTGGTTTTAGATGTGTGAGCAGGGCAGCCATCAGAAATTTTAGGGCCCCTTACACAGCTTTAGACCTGGGCCCCCCTGTCTGACCACAATCATGCCCCAGGGCCTGCGCACTGGCCATCCCACCAAATCACAAGTTACAGCTGCAGTAGGAATTATACCCCCTGTCACACTTACCAGGTGTAGCTTGCCAAGCATGACCCATTCAAGTGACGTGTGCAATGCACACCCAATGCTTGCAATAAGAGGTCATGCCAAACCATAGGTGCTGGAGGTCCCAACCCCTATCGTTACGCCCCTGGCTGGAAGACACTAAAGCCAGGGGAAGAAAACAGACAAAACAGATAAAACACAATGCTGCCATAGAATATGCAATGTATAAGTATACATCACCACCCTCGGCATGCCCCACGATTACGCCTGGATACAGAAGACGCTGCTGCATGGGCCCAGGGTGTTTATGGCCACCTGCTCATAGCTTGGCCATATTGCTGCTTTGCCTGCCAATGGCCAGGTTTACGCTCTTAATGACACCACATCCATCGCCCTTCTCCACCCTGCTCATAGCTGGGGGCTGCTGGAGATTCCACTTGGTGCCAAAGGCATCACCCTTCTTCACCTCGATCACAGCTGGGGACTTGCATAGGACAGCATCCATCACCCTCCTCCACTCCACCAATGGCTGGGGATTGCTGGAGATTTTACATGGAACCGCATCCATCACTCTACTCCACCCCTGTGATAGTTGGGTGCTGCTGGAGTTTCCACATCCATCAACCCTCTTCACCCGGCTCACAGCTGGGGACTTGTATGGGACCGCATCCAATCGCCCTTCTCCACCCTGCCAATGGCTGG
This sequence comes from Glandirana rugosa, assembly GCA_018402905.1. Classification (NCBI taxonomy): domain Eukaryota; kingdom Metazoa; phylum Chordata; class Amphibia; order Anura; family Ranidae; genus Glandirana; species Glandirana rugosa. The sequence continues at coordinate 20,621 of BLSH010374264.1, read as the reverse complement.
AAACACCACACATCTTCCTGGGCACATCTTACCGAACAACCAGGTCTTGATGGTGGACACTTTATCCAAGGTTAAACCCCATACACACCATTAGATTTTCTGCAGATTTTTTCCTTCAGATTTACCAAAACCATGTCGTGCAAGAGCCTGCCTGATTGCATACAAATCGAAACTCTAAAGCCTCTCACACGGTGCGACGGTTGTACGATCATCCGACAGTTAGCATTCACGATTAGAAGAGCCAACGTATGACGTCATACAACAGGAGTTGGATGAGCAAACTAGAAAACGTTGGTTGTATCAACAAGTGGTTGTACGACCGTTGTATCGTGTGTACGGAGAGGTTGGTCCAACAAGTTGTATGTGCAAAACACAAAAGTCAGGCTGGAAGTGTCCGTTTGTTCCGAATTCACAAATTACATGCACCTGAAATTTCTCTTTATACGTTCGCAACATGTCTACATTCGGCTTGGTCGTACGATCGTGTAGTGCATGTCAGTACGCGAGATACATGAGCCAACATAAGATTTGGGCCGGTCATAAGACTGTCACACCCATGTGTACGAGGCTTCACAGTTAGACCTCATATTATATGGTTTTGGTAAATCTGAAGAGAAACTCTAATAGTGTGTATGGGGTTTATGACTTCAATCATTCTAGACCTTAGAAAAAAAAAAAGCCTCCGGCTCATGTGAGTGGGGCCCTTTAAAAGTGGAGATGAGGCGAGGTTAACCCATACGTATGCTGCCATGGAGTATGTAAGGCAGGGATGTCAAACTGGCAGCCCTCCAGCTGTTGCGAAACTACAAGTCCCATCATGCCTCTGCCTGTTGGGAGTCGTGCTTGTAACTGTCAGCCTTGTAATGCTTCATGGGACTTGTAGTTCCACAACAGCTGGAGGGCCGCCAGTTTGACACCTGTGATGTAAGGTAATACACATTTTCTCTTATAATGGTCATGTGTGCCGGCTGCCCAGACTTTTATATAAGTTAAAGTCCTATCTACAAACAGCCAGACGTTGTCAGTTACTGACCGGCACAAGGCCTGCCCAGCGTTCATGTTTAGTAATAATTATGTACTTGGTGTGTAGAGTATGAATTGTATTCTGGTCGGCATGTTAATGTGTCATCAAATATCTGATCTGCCTGGAGTGCCCCCCCTCCCATCCTGCATGGGAAGAGGTGATGATCGGCTCAATGGAGGAACCCAGAGGGGCTGACATCTCAGAATAGGAACATTAGATTTATAAAACTGAACAGCAAATGGTTATTACAATCACAGATATAAGGACTGGAGGGAGGCATGGAAGGAATGAGTCACAAAGAGCAAGGTGTGGAGGAGAGGAGTGTCTGCCATACCAATGTAGTGCTGTCCCCATAGGGCTTGCTGTGTGTTGACCCCAAGCCTCCCTCTGATTACCTGCAGACAGTTGCCGGGGGCTTTCACTTCTCCCCCTTACTCAATAAACAGTCCAAGGTGTTTGGTTTTATATTTATTGTTGAACTTGGATGGAAGGAGGGATTGGTGGGGATACTCCAACAGAACTATTCACAATAGAGAAGGACAACTCTCACTTGGCCTCACCAGAATACTTGTGGAAGCAGACCCACTGCTTTTACCATACTGCCCCCTGTATGGAAGAATTTAGACTTCTTGACCCCTCCAGCAGCAGACTTGATCTACTTTATCTTCAGGATACGCTCTAGCATCCCCTTTACTGAAACCCATCCACCAAGCCTAGCTGAAGGGGTGGCCCTCTCAATAGAGGTCCCAAAACACAGATCTGTACCCATTGTAGGCAGAATCAGAGCCTTCTTGGGGTCTCCGTTCCAATCAGCTCTGCAGGACCTCTGGGTTCAGCTTCAGCAGGGCCTAAAGTTGGAGAAAGTTCCAACTTTAGGCCCTTGGCTCAACCACCCAAGGCCACATGACAACCTACACAGGGGCAGCTGCCTGCGCTCTCCAGACCAAGACCCCAAGCACTTGACATTTATACAGCATACAAGGAGCATTTCTTTACCAATTACCAGGACTGTAACAATGGTTGCCCACTCACTCAGGTTTATTCCCATTGTGCAATACGCCTCCTTATTGGACCGATGTAGAACATTCAGACAAGCTGAGCTGTACCTGAGCACCATGAGCCGACCTTCCCAAGAGGTCCTGCTCCCTGGTAGGCAGAGCACTGACCATCTTCTGGGTAAAAAGACCCAAAACTATACCTCTCTCCTAGCACCTACCTTGGAGGTAGGGTTGCCACATCATCCCTTTAATCCAGGACACATATGAATTACTCAGGTTGTTCTGAGGCCAATTTAATGCAGAGAAGACACCGAGTTTAATTAGCGCCTTAATCAGCCACAGAACAACCTGTGTAATTCATGTGTGTCCTGGATTAAAGGGATGACGTGGCAACCCTACTTGGAGGATACCCCATTAGTAGATACCATATACTAAGAGAATATCCAGGAAGGCAGACCCAGCTGTGTGCCAGGATATCTAAATGGACCCATCACACCCTAAATAATCTGAATAACTAAGGAGAAAATCCAATATTCTCACCTGAACCAAGCAACACAATACAAGCCATTGCCTAAACCACACAGGGCCCATTTCATTCATTTTTACAGCTTCCATCGGTGCTCAATACTCACATTCTCATCCATGCTGCTTCCTTGTCAGACAAACTTGTGATCAGCTGCACTTCTCCCTCTTCTTATATAGGAGGTCTGCTGAGGGCGGAGCCAGTCAGGAGGGAGGAGTCACCCCGCCCACTGCTCCCTGGACTGAGAATTGTTCCAGAAGCGCTGATTACAGAGAATGAATGAAATGTGGATCCGGTGTGACTGAGCATGGGGCGTCCATCGTCACTCTGCTGGGATCTCACCACTCACCACAAACAGCAAGGGGGCAAAACATGACTCTCCTCAAAGTCATTTCTACACCACAAAGGGGGAGATTTACTAAAACTGGAGAGTGCAAAATCTGCTGCAGCTGTGCATGGGAGCCAATCAGCTTCTCACTTCAGCTTCTTCAATGAAGCGTCGCCAAAAATCCTGGAAGCTGATTGGTTTCTATGCAGAGCTGCACCACATTCTCTACTCTCCAGTGTTAGTAAACCGACCCCAAAGTAACAATTTCCATTCCCTGCCCCCACCTCGCACCCCGATACCGACCACTGCACCCCCACCAACAACACTATACTGATACACATGACATCACACGAGACGCATGACATCACATGAGACACATGACATCACACGAGACGCATGACATCACATGAGACACATGACATCACATCAGACGCATGACATCACATGAGACGCATGACATCACAAGAGACACATGACATCACACGAGACGCATAACATCACATGAGACACATGACATCACATCAGACGCATGACATCACATGAGACGCATGACATCATATGAGATGCATGACATCACATGAGACGCATGACATCACATGAGACACATGACATCACATGAGACACATGACATCACATGAGACCCATGACATCACATGAGACACATGACATCATATGAGACGCATGACATCACATGAGACACATGACATCACATGAGACATATGACATCACATGAGACATATGACATCACATGAGACACATGACATCATATGAGACGCATGACATCACATGAGACGCATGACATCATATGAGACACATCACATGAGACACGACATCACATGAGACGCATGACATCATATGAGACGCATGACATCACATGAGACACATGACATCACATGAGACGCATGACATCACATGAGATGCTAATGAAACCTAAAAACATAAATAAGTGACAGCAGAAAAAACACCAAGCATTCCAGCGAGTCGGCTCCATTTTTTTATTTTTTGGGTTTTTTTTGGTAACTTTCCTGTCTGAGTAATAAGAAGACCCTTCACCGATTTCACCCTCTGATATCTTAATATATTATGGACTTTTCACACATTTAGTATTTACAAATTATAATCGCTTAGCATGTTTTTTGTCATTATTCTAATTCTGAGACTTCCTATCTACTAGCGGATCTCACTATAGATTTCATTTCTGAGCAGCGCTGTCACACATTTACCACTGACTGTTAGGCTGGGTTCACACTGCAGCGGGGCGGAGCGGCGTGATGCGGCGCCTGAGGCGATCTCAAAGCGGCTTGCTAGAAAACTTCTATCATAGAAGTCAATGCAAGCCGCCTGAGATCGCCCTGAAAATAGTGCAGGGAGCATTTTTCTAATGCGGAGCGAAGCGATTCGCTCCTATTAGAACGGTCCCATTTGCACAGCATTGAGGCGAATTGTCAGGCGACTCAAGTCGCCTGACAATTCGCCTAGATGTGAACGGGCTGCGAAGTCGCGCCGCTCCGCCCCGCTGCAGTGTGAACCGGCCCTTATTCATTTGTTTGATGTGAGAACTCATAGAAGTGATTGCAGCCCCCCATTCCCACCGTAATTATTTGATATCACTGTCAGCTGTGCTGTGTTAAACATTCATTCACAATCCACTAGGTGGCAGCACACAGCTATAGATCTCTGGTTGTCCCACTTACTGCTGACTGATCACCACCTCTGCTGGAGGTCCATTCCCAGCATCAACTACCCTTTCAGTAAAATATGACTTTCTAAGATGAGTTTGGAACTTTCCTCCGGTTAGTTGGAGGTCCCCGTGTTCTTCATCTTTGGCTTCATATAGAAAATCCCCTCCTCCAGAACCTCATTCACCCTCTTGATGGATATAAAGGGTTTGGTGATGTCCATCCTTTCCCTTCTTTCCTCCAGACTGTACATATGAAGTCCCTGCAGTCTCTCCTGATTGGTTAATACCTTAACCCCTTCATCACCAGAACTCTCCCCATGGCCGGTCACTCGTCCTGCAGGAAGATCCATTCCACTACATGAACATGGAACCCCCTTCACCCCCATGTGGCTTCTTCATGTTTCTGTGCTGCAGTGTAGAACACGGGACATGCGGGATGTTTGCACATTTACATGCATTATGTGGGCGATTGATATAAATGATAAATGCCGATATCATGCAGTGCTGTGCGATTTTTCTTCTGTCTCTCCTATGTGTATTTTTCCTGTTGTTGTACTGAACTCTTGACCCCGGGTAGACCTGATGCGTATACTTAAACCTATGAAATAAGACACTGCACACCGTATGGAGGAAATTGGCCGTTAGGCCATTTTATTTAACAAACCAATAGAAAACATTAAAACAATACAATCCCAAAACCTGCTTAAGCCCAGTAGGAATCCCAGGAGGCCCCATATCATCAATCTTATAAGTATTACTTCCCAGCCGCACAACGCCGGCTCTGGTACCTTCCTTCTTTTCAGTTACCCTGTGTAACTGCCCACCACTGAGGACTCCATACCTACGATGGATCCCCAACCAGACCAACTTGACCGGCCTCCTGAGACCCCAACCGCCCTTTATTCAACAATCACTGTAATACATAAAATAAAAAAGAGAAAGAAACAAAACCAAACCAAAAAGGGAGGGGGGGGTGGGACTTCCTATCCTGTTCCCGCTCTGCTGCCCTTCCGCCCCGCCTCTTCCTTAAAAACCCTAACACGCCCCCCAGTGCTTCTCTACACCCCCTGGCTGCCTTAACCCTTACCTATCCGCCCAGGGCACCCTGTCATTAAGGCCCTGCGCTGCAATTTTTTTTTTTTGCTGCGGGCCTGTCTATCAGGTTACTGGTCTGCTGTATGCTGACATCTAGTGGTGGTTTAGGGCCACTACTCCATATTATCCATGGTCACTTCAGGAGCCAAGAACCTACCTCATAGCAGGCGGGGTAATACACACTGTGGTATATGTCAGAGCTATATACAAGTATAGTGTGTGACTGTGGGGGGACATTAGAGTGTAAGCTCCTCTGGTGCAGAGACTGTATGATGTTACTGGTTCAATGTTCTTTGGAAGCCATGGAACATGTGCACCTTTCTATGGGTGGCATGGAATGTCTGTGCACCTTTCTATGGGTGGCATGGAATGTCTGTGCACCTGGCTATGGGTGGCATGGAATGTCTGTGCACCTAGCTATGGGTGGCATGGAATGTCTGTGCACCTGACTATGGGCGGCATGGAATGTCTGTGCACCTGGCTATAGGTGGCATGGAATGTCTGTGCACCTGGCTATAGGTGGCATGGAATGTCTGTGCACCTGGCTATGGGTGGCATGGAATGTCTGTGCACCTGGCTATGGGTGGCATGGAATGTCTGTGCACCTGGCTATGGGCGGCATGGAATGTCTGTGCACCTGGCTATGGGCGGCATGGAATGTCTGTGCACCTGGCTATGGGTGGCATGGAATGTCTGTGCACCTGGCTATGGGCGGCATGGAATGTCTGTGCACCTGGCTATGGGTGGCATGGAATGTCTGTGCACCTGGCTATGGGCGGCATGGAATGTCTGTGCACCTGGCTATGGGCGGCATGGAATGTCTGTGCACCTGGCTATAGGTGGCATGGAATGTCTGTGCACCTGGCTATAGGTGGCATGGAATGTCTGTGCACCTATCTATGGGTGGCATGGAATGTCTGTGCACCTGACTATGGGCGGCATGGAATGTCTGTGCACCTGACTATGGGCGGCATGGAATGTCTGTGCACCTGGCTATGGGCGGCATGGAATGTCTGTGCACCTGCCTACGGGCAGTGTGCAATGTCTGTGCATCTGGCTATGGTTGGCTTGTAGATCTCGGGGTAAATAATAGGTGGCAAGAGGGTAAATCTGGCAATAGATGGGCAGATTTTTCCTGAGAAAGGGAAGGATCTCACCCGTCTTTATCCTCAGTCAGGTTGGACGACTCGCAGGGAAACCTCCGGGGATCGGAGGATCGTGTTTTCTCCTCAGCAGTACAGAAATGGCCCTGGGTGACAGATAATGCCTCTTGGCCTTGGACAGCGGCAGTCATAAATTTCAATTATAATTTTTCAGATATTTCCTTAAGGCTAAATTGCATTCTTTTACCAATATTAGATAAACAAGTCTCACATAAATACTGAAGACCGCTTTCATGTCCATCAATCATCAATAACTACTTCTTGTATTGCTTATGGGCAAATTTCATTTTACTCTTTGAAAAAAGCAACTTGTCACAAACAAGAACATAAATATTTAACTCCTCATTATTCCTTTGATTTTTTTTTTTTTTTGTATAATATCTTTTTTATTATTGATTTTCTAGAATGATTTTACAAAGTAAATACAAATACACAGAATATCAATCCTACAATAAATAAATAGAAGGGAAAAAACAGGAAAAAAACAAAAAAAGTGGGATATAATTACAATAATAAATATCACAATGTATTCCTAATACTGTCTACCATTTAACCACTTAACTGAAACAAAGAAAAATTCATTTTTTTAACAAAATGTTCGGTTTTTTTAATTATAGCGCAAAAAATAAAAAAACCCAGCGGTGATTAAATACCACCAAAAGAAAGCTCTATTTGTGTGAAAAAAAGGATGCAAATTTCATGTGGGTACAGTGCTGAATGACTGAGTAATTGTCATTCAAAATGTGAGCACTGAAAGCTGAAAATTGGTCTGGTTGTTAAGGGGTTTAAGTGCCCAGTGGTCAAGTGGTTAATGTCACAGGGGGTGTTTACTTTCCTTGTGACAGCAATAAAAATGATTTTTTTTTTAAAGCGTAAAACAAAAAAGAAAAAAGTTAAAGCACCCCCATCCCTCTGTGCTCGCATGCAGAAGCGAACGCATATGCAAGTTACGCCCACATATGTAAACGGTGATTGGACCACACATGTGTGGTAGCGCCATGATCATTCGAGTGAGAGCAATAATTCTAGCACTAGACCTCCTCTGTAAAAATTTTTAAAGCGTAGCCTATGGAGATTTTTTTTTTAAATTTCTGTACTTTGTTGACATTCCACAAGTGTGCGCAATTTCAAAGCATAACATGTTGGGGATCCATTTACTCAGCGTAAAATCTTTCACATTGTACAAAACTGGTCTAACTTTATGGTTTTGTTCTTTAATTCATGAAAGTGAATTAAAAAAAAAAAAAAAAAAAAAAAAATTAATAATAATAATTGTGTTTGAAAGACCGCTGTAACAAAATACAGTGTAACAAAATATTGCAACGATCACCGTTTTATTCCCTAGCTCAGTGATGGGGAACCTTGGCACCCCAGATGTTTTGGAACTACATTTCCCATGATGCTCAACTACACTGCAGAGTGCATGAGCATCATGGGATATGTAGTTCCAACACATCTGGGATGCCAAGGTTCTCCTTCGCTGACCTAAGGTTTCTCATATATTTGAGGTTCCAAGTAATTTTCTAGCTAAAAGGAAAATAACCAGTTACACTTACCGGTAACGGTATTTCTGGGTGGTCTTCCAGGACGGCACACCTGAGAGATGACTGGTCCCACCTGACAGGAAACACAAAGAAGACAGAGTTTAAAAGCCCCCGCCCCTCCCATGCTCCTCAGTTTTGTGCAAAAGTATTGACCCACACCACTGCATGAGAGTAAACAGAGTTTCATATAACATAGATAGTCCTACCACAAGATCGGGTGGGTAGTAGGCCTGCCGTCCTGGAAGACCACCCAGAAATAGCGTTACCGATAAATGTAACTGGTTATTTTCTCAAGTCGCCTTCCAGGACGGCACACCCTGAGAGAGAAGCAAGAAGCTCAGGCCTACCTTAGGGTGGGACGAAGGCCAGGTCCTGAAGGGACAGAAGTTCAACCCTGTAATGCCTCAGGAAGGTGTTCCGGCTTGCCCACGTTGCTGCCCTGCAGATCTGGTCTACCGATGCTCCGGCCTTTTCTGCCCAGGAAGTCGCCAGAGACCTCGTAGAGTGAGCTTTTAGACTGGGGGGGAACTGCTTTCCCTGTCTGTTCATATGCTATGCTAATGCTTTGTCTAATCCATCTAGCAATGGTTGATTTAGAGGCCTGTTCTCCCTTCCTTTGACCACTAAAACCTACCAATAGGTGATTTGATTTACGGAATTCTTTCACCCTCGCTAAATATTAAATCAAAAGACACCGTCTGACACCCAACGAGCGAAATGATTTTTCCCTCTTATTCTGGGGGTTTTCACAGAATGAAGGAAGGACAATCTCCTGTGTCCTATGAAAACTTGACAGTACCTTGGGTAGATACAGGGGGTCTAGCCTGAGAACTACCCTATCCTCAAACAATAAGAAAAAGGGCACTTTTACTGACAGAGCCTGCAAGTCGCGTACCCTCCTGGCCGACGTAATGGCCAGGAGGAAGGCCACTTTTAAAGAAAGAATCTTTAAAGAAACTTGAGCCAATGGCTCAAAGGGTGCCCTAGTTAGGGCCTCCAATACCAGGGACAGGTCCCAGGGGGGAAAACCCTTTATTTTCACTGGGGACATCCTTTCCCTGGCTGACAGGAACCTTTTAACCAGAGGTTCCAAGGCCAACCTTTATCCAAAAATGCGGACAGAGCCGCGATCTGTACCTTAAGGGTCTTGGTTGCCAGCCCCTGATCCACCCCGTCCTGGAGAAAATCCAGAACAGCGGAAATCTCTTGTTGGGAAGTTCCTCTTGCCTGACACCATCGAGAGAACACTCCCCAAACTTTGGCGTAGATTCACCTAGTTACCTGCTTTCTGCTCATTAACCACCTCCCATCCGCGCTATAGCCAAATGACGGCTACAGCGCGGCTCTAAAATGCCGGGAGGACGTCAATAGAGGTCCTCCCATTTGGTTCGTGCTGGGCGTGCTCCCGCGGGCGCAAGCGGTGCGTGCACATGCCGCCGCACACTGCGGGAGCGTGCCCGCGGGTCGGGCGGACCCGATGTCCGCCGGAGACCCGCGATCTCCTTACAAAGAGGAGGAAGTAAACACGACGGTTCCCCGTTCTGTGAGGGGGGGCATGCCAGATCTACTGATCCCTGTCACTGGGATCAGTTAGATCTGTCATGCCCCTGTCAACCCCGCCCCCCCACAGTTAGAACACACCCAGGTAACACTTTTAACCCCTTCACTGCCCCCTGCAGGTTAACCCCTTCACTGCCACTGACATTTATATAGTAATCAGTGGATATTTACATTTCTGATCGCTGTATAAATGTCATTGGTCCCAAAAAAGTGTCAAAAACGTCCGACATGTCCGCCCCAATATCGCAGTACCGATAAAAATCACAGATCGCCGCCATTACTAGTAAAAAAAACGCCATAAATCAATGTCCATAGTTTGTGGGTGCTATAACTTTTGCGCAACCCAATCAATAAACGCCGATTGCGATTTTTTTTAACCGAAAATATGTACAAGAATATATATCGGCCAAAACTGATGAATAAATTTGTTTTTTTATTTTTGGATATTTATTTTAGCAAAAAGTAAAAAATAGTTTTTTTTTCAAAATTGTCGCTCTTTTTTTGTTTATAGCGGCAATCAGAAATGACGCAGAGGGGATCAAATACCACCAAAAAAAAGCTCTATTTGTGGAAAAAAAGCTCTATTTGTGGAAAAAAAGGACGGCAATTTTGTTTGGGTACAACACCGCACGACTGCGCAATTGTCATTCAAAGAGCGACAGCGCTGAAAACTGAAAATTGGTCCGGGCAGGAGGGGGGTTTAAGTGCCCAGTAAGGAAGTGGTTAAGAGAGTTTCAATCACTCTCTCCGAGCAGCCCTTGCGACGCAGACTTTCCCTTTCAAGAGCCACGCCGTCAGACTGAAGAAGGCAGGATTCCGGTGAACCACTGGGCCCTGAAGGAGGAGATCCTGCCGATCCGGAAGGCGCTGAGGAGGGTTTACTGACCAATTTTTTAGAGTGGGGAACGACGTCCTCTTGGGCCACCACGGCGCTACCAGAATTAGTATGCCCCCTGACAGACTCAGTTTGTGTAGCACCCTCAGGATCAGAGCCAAGGGGGGAAAAGGCATAGGCTAGCCTGAAAATCCACTCGTGGGCCAAATGCATCTACCCCCTCTGAACCTCTTTCTCTGTACAGGGAAAAGAATCTCTTGACTTTCCTGTTCCCTCTTCTGGCAAAGAGGTCCACCTCTGGTGTCCCGAAGCTTTGACATACCCTCGAAAACACCTCGGGGTGTAACTCCCATTCTCCCTGAAGGATCTGCTGCCTGCTGAGGAAGTCTGCCTCTAGGTTGAACACCCCCTTATATGGATGTCTGAAATCGAGGGAATCCTCATCTCTGCCTGTTGGAAATTATGAATTTATAATATTATTTGGAATAATATTGGGCTCTGAAATATATGAAATGTATGAAATATAATGTAATATGTTAGTTATATTTGTAAATGTTATTTCAATGTGCTTTTGACAGAGAAGCAAAACTGTTGTATGTGCAATTCTATTTCAAACCTCATGTGAAGTAATGTTAGGAGTTATGAGTGGTCTTTCTATAGGCCATATAGGTAGCAAAGGTTATTTTGTAAAGAGCTGACCTAAGGTTTACAAACAGTATAAGAATTCATGACTTAGAATGTTAACTAGGGGAGAGATAATAAAAGATATGAAAGCCTACATTCTCGGAGACGTGACGTGAACACCTGTCAGAACTCTTCCTCCTCCTGACTGACATCGGAAGCCATACCATATCTCATCATGTAGACTTCATATTATGTTGCTACGTAAGTTTGTCTGATGTTAAGTTATGAAGAATAAACCAAAAAGATTTTCTAATGATGTCGTTCATGCAAGAGTTCTTCGATGAAAGCTGAGAAAGGATTTTCAACACTGCCCATTCCAGAATTCCCTGCGTTAGGTTCATCAGAGAACTGGACTTTGTACCCCCCTGACGGTTCAGCAAGGCCACCGTAGTGGAACTGTCCGACAGGATTTGGACCTCTTTTCCCCTGATCCTTTTCTCAAAGGCCTTTAAGGCCTATCTGACCGCTAGGAGCTCTCTGAAATTGGAGGAAGAGACCCTCTGACTCTGGTTCCAAACCCCCTGGGCATGAAGTTCCTCTAGATGGGCCCCCCAACCCCAGGTGCTTGCATCAGTTGTGACCTTTACTGGCTAGAGCTGATTCCACAGAAGGCCCTGCCTTAACCTGTCCGGGTTGAGCCACCACCTAAGCGACTCCTTTACCTTCCTTGGGACCAGCACCTTTCGGTCCAAGGATCCTCTTTTCTTGTCCCAGGAGGAGAGAAGGAATCCCTGGAGAGGTCTGGAGTGAAACTGAGCCCAGGGTACCGCGGGGATGCAGGACGTCATTAGTCCTAGTACCCTCATAATGAACCTGTGTGATAACTTTCTGGGTTCTAGAAGAGACTCTACTGCCCCTACCAAGGTCTCCACCTTCGCTTGGGGCAAAAAGAGCTTTTGTGCCACCGAGTCTATCAGGAACCCCAGATACATCTTGGTTTGGGAGGGAAACAGTGAGGACTTCTCCCGACTGATCAGCCACCCCAGGGACTCTAGTGTGGTTACAACCCTGTCCAGATCCACCATCAACTGTACCTGTGACTGGTTGTAGACCAACAGGTCGTCCAGGTACGGAATCAGCGCAATTCCCTCCAGATGGAGGAAAGATACCACTTCCGCCAGAACCTTGGTAAAAACTCTTGGGCTGGATGCCAAACCGAAGGGCAAGGCGCTGAACTGCCAGTGCTGGACACCCTCCTTGGTGCAAACTGCAAACCGCAGCAGTCTCTGGTGTTCTGCACAAATTGGGATCATGAAGGTACGCGTCCTTCAGGTCTATTGTGACCATGAAGACATCCTTTAACAGATGCTTTCTGACGCTGTAAATGTTTTCCATACGGAACTTCTTGTACCGTATGAACTTGTTCAGCCTCCTGAGGTTTAAGATAAGGCGAAACTTCCCTGAAGGCTTGGGGACTACAAAAATGTGAGAGTAGAACCCTTCCCCAAGTTCTACTGTTGGCACAATGACTCTCTGCTCGGCCAACAGACTGATATTTTCCAGGAGGCCAGCTGCCTTCTGTCTGTCCCTGGGCAGATGGGTAAGGCGAAAATTGCATGGGGGTACAGAACTCAGCTCTAAACTGTACCCTTCTCTTATTATCTGTAAGACGTAGGGGCTCTGCATAATCTTCTCCCACTGGATGGAGAATTGGGAGAGCCTCCCCCCTACACTGGCGTCACTTGGAGTCCTTCTCGGCCGACTTTTGGCCGGAGAAAAGGAGACTCCCTTTTGGTTTTCCTTTGCCAAACCCCCATTTTTTATGTCCCTTCTTGTTCTTAAACCGATTGGACTCTTGGGGGCCTCAAAAAAAATTTCCCTTAGACTTCTTAGGCTTCACCGGGAAATTTTTCCCCTTTTCTGTAGATCTGGCCAGGGCCTGATCCAAACTTTTGTCAAATAGTAATGACCCTTCAAACGGGAGACCACACAATCGTGACTTTGATGTATTGTCCCCGTCCCAGGTCTTCACCCATAAGGCTCTTCTAGCCGAATTTAGCAGGGCTGCTGCTTTTGCTGTTGTACGCACAGTTTCAACAGCAGCGTCTGCTAGATAGGCCACCGCTTTACCAATCAATTCCAGGGAGTTTAACACCTGTTTTGACTTGGATGTATGCGAAACATGGTCCAGGAGCTTGCTCACCCACATGTCCGCGTTTCTAGCCACACAGGCTGAGGCCAGGGCTGGACTCCTTGCCGCCACATTGGCCTCCCAGGCTCTGCGTAGCAGAGTTTCAAACCTCCTATCCATCTGGTCTCAAATATTACCTGCATCCTCAAAGGAGAGGTCGGATTGTTTTGAGACCTGAGCCAGGGAAGCGTCTAACCTAGGAGTCTTAAAGAACCTCTCCTCATCTTCAACTTTAAAGGGACATCTACGCTTCCAGGTTTTTAAATTTTAAGAGTTTCCTCTCTGGCTCCTTCCATTCTCTCAGGATAAAGTCCTTTAGAGCCTGATGTATTGGAAGAACTTTAGCCTGTGGGCTGACTAAACCTCTGTACATTTTATCCTGAGCTGACATATGTACAGCAGGCTCCTGAATCTCCTCCGAGGCATAAATGGCCCTGAGGAGACCCTCCATCTCATCAGCCGAAAAGATGTGTCTGCCTGGTCTGGAATCTTCATCCTCCTGACTGTCCTCCTCCAGGCAACTCTGCTCAGACTCTTCTGCTTCTTCATCCTCCTCCTCCGAGTCCTGCATGGCAGGAACCTTGAGAGTGTCCCGCTTGAGTGTCCTTTTCAGGCCTGACGGCCCTTCTTGTGAGGAAGAGCCCTCAATGCTAGACAGAGCCTCCACTTCCTGCCTAGGTCTGAGGGTTGTTTGAAAAGCCCTAAAAGGTGGTCAACATCTCTGTCTGCACAGTAAGAAAATCCTTCATGACCTGAGACGTTTTTTTCCCTGCCAGCTTAGGAATACATTTAAATCAGAAGGGCTTTGTGTGTTCCTGTGGCAGTTTATCATTGCAGTAACCACATCTTTTATAGCGGGAAGAGGACTTAGTCCTACTGGCGCCTCCCTGGGCCACAGACTCCACGTCTGCAAAACAAATGCACCTGCATTAACCTCCACCACATCCTACAGGGGTAAGGCTCAGGGTCCCACCCCACCAGTACCACTGCCAGCCAGCCGGCTCACACACTGTGGTCTCCTCTGTGGCTGTAACCGTTGCCGGTCCCTCCTCTCTGTCCATACCGGTAAAGCCAGAGCCTCACCAGCCGACCGTCACTATGGCTCTGTCAGAGGAGGAGGATTGTGGATGCCCGCTCCGCTGATGCTGGTCGCTCCCCTCCTGTGTACAAAATGCTGCTGCTGCCATTTTGGTGAAGTCCTGCAGACCGGAAACACCCTCTAGCGGCTGTGACATCACTTTCAATCATGAGGAGGGTAGAGTAAATCGATCTGGCTCCAAGCCGCCTCCACCTCCTCCAGCATCTCAATGCAGCTCCATGCTGCAGATTTACACAGGAGCCGGGCCTCCTGCAATGGAGGCCCGTGGGAGAATGGACACAGCCCAGCCTCTTCAATCCCTGACAACCCAGCCAGGTAAGAGGGAGGGGAAAAATGGTCCCTGAAGTGTCTGACCACCCCACTGTGCCCAGGGTCCTTCAGTTCTCAGGGGGGCTCTTCCAGTCCTGCTGCCCCCCCCTGAGAAGACTGTTACCTGTCTGGGGAATAGCCCCCCTGGGAGGAGTAACCGAGACCCCACCTGACCCTCCAGCCACTCAGCCTGCGGTCGGGTTCCCAGGGGGAGACCCTCAACTCCAAGCCTTGGGTCTTAGAAAAAAGGAAAGAAAAAAAAAAAAAAAAAAAAAAGTTTCGCTGTGGGGAAACAATCAAAAACTGGAGGAGTATGGGAGGGGCATGTCTTGATTGAGTTTCCTGTCAGGTGGGACCAGTGATCTCTCAGGGTGTGCAGTCCTGGAAGACAACTTGAGAAATACATTTTTTAACTTGTAAGCAACAAATATTGGAAAAAGGCTTGGTCTCCAAGGGGTTAATCTGCCTTCTAATTTATTACCCTTACAGCGAGACTAAAACTGCTCCAGTAACTGCTACCCCCAGCACTGCCCATCCTGGGGTACTACATTCACTGCCACAACACTGCCCATACCTTACCATTGCCTGTACTGGGCAATTCCACTGCAGCTCCCCTTTCTGTATAAATTAAATTTGGACCTAACCATTGGTAATGAAAGATTAGAATAAATCTGTATACAACAATGGAAAAAACCATCTCCCCCCCCAACACTTCCACTGCCCCCTATCCATGCACCTGGCACCTTCCAGGACGCCAGACGCATGGATTACAATTGCGGGGATAGGCGGGGGGGGGGGGGTTCTTTGAAGCAAATGATTAGCACCAGAGGCTCTAATCGGCTTCAAAATGGGGTGCTCGGGGCACAATCCCACCCAATTGTGTGACCATAACAAATTAACGTTGCCATTCCCAGACTACTGGATGCCTGTGCTTTGCAACAAGGAAACATGTTCCATGCCGGGGGGGGGGGGGAAGTTTCTTGGGGGGGGGGGG
>BLSH010374259.1:413407-434053 GCA_018402905.1 Glandirana rugosa | reverse complement strand
GTTGAATGGCCCCCAAGGTCTCCCGATCTGACCCCCTTAGACTTTTATCTTTGGGGTCATCTGAAGGCAATTGTCTATGCTGTGAAGATATGAGATGTGCAGCATCTGAAACTACGGATACTGGAAGCCTGTGCTAGCATTTCTCCTGCGTTGTTGCTATCAGTGTGTGAAGAGTGGGAGAAGAGGGTTGCATTGACAATCCAACACAATGGGCAGCACATTGAACACATTTTATAAGTGGTCAGAAACTTGTAAATAACTCATGAAAGAATAAAGTTATGTTAAAACCAAGCACACCATTGTTTTTCTTGTGAAATTCCCAATAAGTTTGATGTGTCACATGACCCTCTTCCTATTGAAAAAACAAAAGTTGGATTCAAAATGGCCGACTTCAAAATGGCCGCCATGGTCACCACCCATCTTGAAAAGTTTCCACCCTCACATATACTAATGTGCCACAAACAGGAAGTTTTAGAATTTGTTATAGAACAGAGAGAATGGACTTTATCGGCACGTACACAGGTATTTAGTAAAAAAGATTTTTATTGAATCAGCTTTAAAAACTCTTATATGGTACTGATCACAAATATATTGACCCATAAATTAAACCTTCATCAACACCAATTTTGTACAGGGGTCCTCCTGGGACAATGGTTAATACATAGCATATACAGGTACACACAGTGCAACACCAATCTGTATGATATTTGCCCATAGAGGATCCACTTGATTATCTTGATGCAGGTTATGTATTCAAAGGCTCGACATGTTTCGCGACTCGAGGTCGCTTCCTCAGGAGCTTAAATTTCTATTTAAAAAGTATAGACATACATTGATTAATATTTATTGCATGAAACAACAAATCTTTTACAATATTAGTGTGCTTGTACTCACCCACGCCCGCAGATAACGTGCCTCCACCCCACTAGCGACCGCTGAGTGAGAGGACCCCTAGCCCAACCTTGGCCGCATTTGTTGAACATGGGGACACATATGTTACAGCTGAATGTGAGAGGGTATATAAATTGTAAATTAATAATATATTTGGTTTAAATTACCTGTATACATGAACAATAGTTCACCTACACACATAATTTTTGCTTACACGTTACTCATTCACATCGTCTCACGTGTGGTTACTCTTATATATTTTTTAAAAAGTTAGCAACGGATGCTTGTGCTCGTCCACCCTACAGTAGTATTCCCAGCTATATAGTGACACCCTTAAAGGGTCTCCTGGTATCTAAAGGGAGAATTTGGGGCGGCCCATCTGGAGGATGATCACTTGGTACCAGTGATAATGTTATAATTGCGCATTTTGCTTATATTGTATGGTTACCATTGTTTGTGTGCGGGGCTCGCCTACGCCTGGGGATGGGTGCCATTCTCCCTTGAACCGCTGGGAGGCTTCTTCCCCGCCTATGGCTGCAGTTGAATATGCGGCCACCCAGGCCGCGCGCGTGCTCGCGGCGGGCCCGCGATCCAGGCCCAGCCCAAGTCCTGGTATGGGCATGGGTGCGAGCGTGTCGTGGCGCAGCGTGTCGGCAATGGGTGACGTCAGTCACCCGCAACTCCCACCGCCATTCAGCCTGGCGTGGTTGAGTAACCACGCCGTGGATGTGCGCATGTGCGGAAGGGATTCGGCCGGGCTGAGTGACGTCAGACGCCCTGACGGAGGACCTCAGCCGGGACACATATAAGAAGCATGGACAGACGCTGGTGGCTACAGCCACGGAACAGCATCTGCCCATGCTACGGAGGCAAGCACGTCCAAGACCCTGAAAGGTAGGCTAAATATACATGATAGATACCAAATGGGAATGCCGTTCCTATCAGATAGACTACTAAACTGCAACTGTATTGACTTTAGGTCCTTCAGACCCACAACCAGCAACCAGAGGATGTTCGAGCCATAGATGGCAGTAAACAAAAACCCTCCTCACTTTAAAAGCTAAGATCTAGGTAAAATGTAGCATATTGGGATAAATATTTTTGTTTTGGGGGTTATCTTTCCTTTCCCCTTTTCCTTCCCCCCCCTTACCTTATTACTTTCCCCCCCTCCCCTTCCCTTTCCTTCTGTTCCCCTTTCTCCTTTATTCTTCCCCTTTCCCCAATCTTTCCTTTCCCTCCCCTTTCTTTCCCTTCTTTTTCCCCCCTTTCCCCCTCCCCCTCCCCCCTTCTTCCCCCTCCCCCCTTCTTCCCCCCCCCCAACAAACCCCCCCTTTTAGAACAAAAGGAATGGCACCCATATACTATGCTTCTCTATTTTTAGATACCAGGAGACCCTTTAAGGGTGTCACTATATAGCTGGGAATACTACTCCAGGGTGGACGAGCACAAGCATCCGTTGCTAACTTTTTTAAAAAATATATAAGAGTAACCACACGTGAGACGATGTGAATGAGTAACATGTAAGCAAAAATTATGTGTGTAGGTGAACCATTGTTCATGTATACAAGTAACTTAAACCAAATATATTATTAATTTACAATTTATATACCTTCTCACATTCAGCTGTAACATATGTGTCCCCATGTTCAACAAATGCGGCCAAGGTTGGGCTAGGGGTCCTCTCACTCAGCGGTCGCTAGTGGGGTGGAGGCCAGGGCCGGCTCTACCACTAGGCAGAGTAGGCGGCCGCCTAGGGCGCCATAATGCCCAGGGCGCCAAGCCCCTGTCCATATACTACCCCAGCCTGTCTATATAATACCCCAGCCAGTCCATATACCTGCGGACCATGGCTGGCATAAGAAAGTGAGCCAGTGCCGCCATTATTTGACTTTAGGCTGGGTCCAGAGGCACAGATGCAGGCTTGTGGACTACGGCTAAAGAAATAGGTAGAGAGGCACTGCAAAAGTCTCCACCTCTGCCACCTCCATCGTATACATGGACAGGACAAAGGGGGCGGAGTCAGGGGCAGAGCCAAAGGGGGCGGCAAAATGAGGTTTCGCCTAGGGTGTCAAAAATCCTTGCACCAGCCCTGGTGGAGGCACGTTATCTGCGGGCGTGGGTGAGTACAAGCACGCTAATATTGCAAAAGATTTGTTGTTTCATGCAATAAATATTAATCAATGTATGTCTATACTTTTTAAATAGAAATTTAAGCTCCTGAGGAAGCGACCTCGAGTCGCGAAACATGTCGAGCCTTTGAATACATAACCTGCACCAAGATAATCAAGTGGATCCTCTATGGGCAAATATCATGCAGATTGGTGTTGCACTGTGTGTACCTGTATATGCTATGTATTAACCATTGTCCCAGGAGGACCCCTGTACAAAATTGGTGTTGATGAAGGTTAAATTTATGGGTCAATATATTTGTGATCAGTACCATATAAGAATATATGGACTGAGTTTTTAAAGCTGATTCAATAAAAATCTTTTTTACTAAATACCTGTGTACGTGCCGATAAAGTCCATTCTCTCTGTTTTATAACAAATTCTAAATCCATTTTGGAATAAGGCAGTGACATAACAAAATGTGGACAAAGTGAAGCTCTGTGAATTCTTTCCGGATCCTCTGTATTGAACAGGAAAAAAATGGCAACAGTGACATGACAGACGGAGTAGAAAGGAAATGAAATGCCGGGGTTCGCGCCTCCTCTCGCCGCTGATAACGCTCCCAGAGATTCTCCTCGCATTGTTTTCCGGGAACGCGTGACCCCGGCGCCCGTGACCCCCCACCTAGAGAAGTTCTGCCTGCAGAGATAGAGGCGGCGCTGTGCCCGGCTCAGATGATTATTTTTATCTGGCAGAGCGGAGGAAGCGTCGGGTGAAGCGGCTTTTCCTCACCCGTATTAACCCCGCCGCCCCGGCCGCCGCGCCGCCGCGCTTTAAACATTTCCTGTCCTAATAATAACGCCGACTTTCCGCCTCGCCATTGTCGTCGCATCAAACCCAGAAATTCGCCTTCCCGCCTGAAATTGCTCTGATCCCAATCTGGAATAAAAATCTCTCCCCGCCGCGACCTCCGCAGACTCCGCACGTGGCTGGCGGCTCGTTGTCAGGACGGGGAAATAATTAGAGAAAAAATAAGCCGTCTGCGTTCCCCAGAACAGCCAATCAGAGGCTTCCTCTCATTGTGTAGCCTGGAATGTGATTGTCAGCAAGATGCGATTACATTGGCGCTATTATCCACCCAATCAGGAGGCCGGACTCCGCGGGGCGCAATTCATTTATTGTCATTGATTTCTACTTCTTTTTTAATAAATATAAATCTGTGTATTCATTCATTGGCCTGTAGGGGGGGCTCCAAACTTCTCAGTGCAGGGGCCACATTGTGTATTTATGAATAGGCCAAACTAAACCCCATCAGAGTCCTCCGTACATCAGGGTCTCTATCAGAGTCCTCCCTTACATCAGGGCCCCCATTAGAGTCAGAGTCCCAGCTCACGTCGCATTCTCCATCAGAGTCCCCCTTTGCATCATAGCCCCCATTAGAGCCAGAGACCGCCCTTGCATCACATTCTCCATCAGAGTCCCCCTTTATATCAGATCCCCATCAGAGTCCCCCCTTACATCAGGATCCCCATCATTGTCTCCCCTACATTAGGATCCCCATCAGAGACTCCCTTATATTAGGATCCCCATCAGCGTCCCACCTTACATCAGGATCCCCATCAGAGTGCCCCCTTACATCAGGATCCCCATCAGAGTCCCCCCTTACATCAGGATCCCCATCAGAGTCCCCCTTATATTATTATTATTTCAGGTACTTATATAGCGCTGTAAATTTACGCAGCGCTTTACATATACATTGTACATTCACATCACTCCCTGCCCTCAAGGAGCTTACAATCTAAGGTCCCTAACTCACATTCATACATACACATATTAGGGACAATTTAGAGAGGAGCCAATATACCTACCAGCATGTCTTTGGAGTGTGGGAGGAAACCGGAGTACCCGGAGAAAACCCACGCAGGCACATGGGATTCCCCATTCGATTTTCACCTTACATCAGGGTCCCCATTGGAGCCCCCCACCCCCATTTCAGAGTCCCTCTTTACATTAGGGTCCGCATCGAGATCCCCTTTAGGGTTCCCCACCAGAGTCCTACCTTACATCAGGGTCCCCATCAGAGTCCCTCCCTACATTAAAGTCCCTATCACAGTTCTCCAATATATCATGGTACCCATCAGCGTCCCCCCTTACGTCAGGATCCCCATCAGAGTCCCCGCTTACATCAGGATCCCCATCAGAGACCCCCTTACATCAGGATCCCTATCAGAGTATCCCCTACATTAGGATCCCCATCAGAGTCTCCACTACATTAGGATCCCCATCAGAGACCCCTTATATTAGGATCCCCATCAGAGTTCCCCCTTACATCAGGAACCCCATCAGAGACCCCTTTACATCGGGGGCCCCATCAGAGCCCCCCTTACATCAGGATCCCCATCAGAGACTCCCCTTACATTAGGATCCCCATCAGAGTTTCCCCTTACATCAGGGTCCCCATCAGAGTTCCCCCTTACATCAGGGTCGCCATCAGAGTCCCCCCTTATGTCAGGGTCCCCATCAGAGCTCCCCCTTACGTCAGGGTCACCATCAGAGTCCCCTGTTACGTCAGGGCCCCCATCAGAGTCCCCCCTTACATCAGAGTCCCCCCTTATGCCAGGGTCCCCATCAGAATCCCCCTTTACATCAGGATCACCATCAGAGTCCCCCCTCACATCAGGATCCCCAGGCTCACTATCTACTTCCCGGACTGAGATGCCGGCTCTGAGGTCACACAATCATGTAATGTTCACAAAAGTCTGAAACAGATCATCCCCTTGCCTTGTGACTTGCTACAAAGTTACAATGTACAGTCTGTTCAGTGGGGGAGGGGAGACTGAGAAAATGCTTCCCCCTGCCTGCGGCAGACTGATGACATCATCCCAGACGAGACAAAGTCACAGGACTGGAGCTCAAGGATGGCTTTATGAATTATAAAAAGGTGGATATTTTCTGATAAATGACAGTGCTGGGAGGACTGTGATCTCTGTGAGATGAAATAAATCCATGGAGGGGTCACCCTGACACATTGCTGAGTATGCGGCACCATAAAACAATCAATCCTTTGCTGAGCCAACTTATAGCTCTCCGGTCACTTTTACACAATGCAGAGTTTGTAGCAAACTTTATTGCAGATCCTTGCCTGCTTCTGTCCTGTAGATGCTGACCAGGACTGCAGGCTGCACATTAACACCACAATCTGAGGTCCCCATCTCACAGGCATGCTAGGGCCAAATTATACAGGAGACAGTGAATCTACCAGCATGGATTTGAATTACAATAGACATGGAGTCCTGGCTGGGAGCAGAAGACCTGAGAGTTACCAGCGGAATGTTCTGTACTCAGTGGGTGACTCTTCTTCCCTGGCCTTGGTGTGAGATGTATGGGGAAGGATCTCTGCGGTGATCCTCCTGGTCACATGTTGTGTCATTGTCCTCCTTCCTCTATTCACAGATAAAAGAACATTTATTTTAGTTTGTCTGCTGAAGTGTGCTTGTGGCTTGGAAACAGACGTGTTAAAGACCCGCTATATACCCCTATATACCATAGACCCGCTATATACCCCTATATACCATATACCACTATATACCATAGACCCGCTATATACCCCTATATACCATATACCACTATATACCATAGACCCGCTATATACCCCTATATACCATATACCACTATATACTATAGACCCGCTATATACCCCTATATACCATATACCACTATATACTATAGACCCGCTATATACCCCTATATACCATATACCACTAAATACTATAGACCCGCTATATACCCCTATATACCATTTACCACTATATACTATAGACCCGCTATATACCCCTATATACCATATACCACTATATACTATAGACCCGCTATATACCCCTATATACCATATACCACTAAATACTATAGACCCGCTATATACCCCTATATACCATATACCACCATATACCATAGACCCGCTATATACCCCTATATACCATATACCACTATATACCATAGACCCTCTATATACCCCCATATACCACTATATACCATAGACCCGCTATATACCCCTATATACCATATACCACTATATACCATAGACCCGCTATATACCCCTATATACCATATACCACTATATACCATAGACCCTCTATATACCCCTATATACCATATACCACTATATACTATAGACCCGCTATATACCCCTATATACCATATACCACCATATTCTATAGACCCGCTATATACCCCTATATACCATATACCACCATATACTATGGACCCGCTATATACCCCTATATACCATATACCACTATATACTATAGACCCGCTATATACCCCTATATACCATATACCCCTATATACTATAGACCCGCTATATACCCCTATATACCATATACCACTATATACTATAGACCCACTATATACCCCTATATACCATATACCACTATATACTATAGACCCACTATATACCCTTATATACCATATACCATTATATACTATAGACCCGATCTATAACCACTATATACTATAGACCCGCTATATACTGCTATATACCATATACCACTATATACTATAGACCCACTATATACCCCTATATACCATATACCACTATATACTATAGACCCGCTATATACCCCTATATACCACATACCACTATATACTATAGACCCACTATATACCCTTATATACCATATACCACTATATACTAAAGACCCGATCTATAACCACTATATACTATAGACCCGCTATATACCATATACCACTATATACTATAGACCCACTATATTCTAGATATTCACTATATACTATAGACCCACTAAATACCCCTATATGCCATATACCCACTATATACTATAGACCTGCTATATACCCCGATATATACAATATACCCACTATATACTATAGACCCGCTATATACCCTTATATACCATATACCACTATATACTATAGACCCGATATATAACCACTATATATTATAGACCCAATATATAACCACTATATACTATAGACCCAATATATAACCACTATATACTATAGACCTGTTATATACCGCAATATACCATATACCACTATATACTATAGACCCGCTATATACCCTTATATACCATATACCACTATATACTATAGACCCGATATATACCCTTATATACCAAATACCACTATATACTATAGACCCGATATATACCCTTATATACCAAATACCACTATATACTATAGACCCGATATATAACCACTATATATTATAGACCCAATATATAACCACTATATACTATAGACCCAATATATAACCACTATATACTATAGACCTGTTATATACCGCAATATACCATATACCACTATATACTATAGACCCGCTATATACCCTTATATACCATATACCACTATATACTATAGACCCGATATATACCCTTATATACCAAATACCACTATATACTATAGACCCGATATATACCCTTATATACCAAATACCACTATATACTATAGACCCGATATATAACCACTATATATTATAGACCCAATATATAACCACTATATACTATAGACCCAATATATAACCACTATATACTATAGACCTGTTATATACCGCAATATACCATATACCACTATATACTATAGACCCGCTATATACCCTTATATACCATATACCACTATATACTATAGACCCGATATATAACCAGTATATATTATAGACCCAATATATAACCACTATATACTATAGACCCAATATATAACCACTATATACTATAGACCTGTTATATACCATATACCACTATATACTATAGACCCGCTATATACCCTTATATACCATATACCACTATATACTATAGACCCGATACATACCCTTATATACCAAATACCACTATATACTATAGACCCCATATATACTAGAAATCCACTATATACTATAGACCCACTATATACCCCTATATGTCATATATCCACTATATATTATAGACCCGCTATTTAACCATTATATACTATAAATCCACTATATACTATAGACCCACTATATACCCCTATATGTCATATATCCACTATATACTATAGACCCGCTATTTAACCATTATATACTATAAATCCACTATATACTATAGACCCGCTATATACCCCTATATACCCACTATATGCTATATACCCACTATACAATATAGACCTGCTATATACCCCTATATACCCACTATACAATATAGACCTGCTATATACCCCTATATACCCACTATATGCTGTATATCCCTAAATGCAATAGAATGCATATATACCTGCTGTATGTTTTATACACATTACATATTATATACTCCTATATGCTATAGACCCACTATATACCCACTATATTCTGTATACCCCTATAGGCTATAAACCCACTATATACATGCTATATACCCCTAAATGCTATATACCCGCTATATACTCCTATATGCTACAGACCTGGTTTATACCTACTATATGCAATATACCCCTATATGTTATAGACCCACTACATGCCTGCTATATGCTATATACCCCATATGCTATAGACCCGCTATATACCCTCTATGCTATTTACACCTATGCTATAGGCACGCTATATATCTCTCTATGCTATATAACCATGTATGCTATAGGCCCACTATATACCCCTCTTTGCTATATAACCTTGTATACTATAGGCCCACTATATACCCCTCTATGCTATATACCCCTATATGCGATAGACTCACTATATAGCCTTATATGCTATATACCCATATGTTATAGACCTGCTATATACCCACTATATGCTATAGATCCACTATATACTATAGACGCGCTCTATATCCCTATATGCTATATACCCCTATATGCTATAGGCCAGCTATATACTTCTATATGCTATATACCCTTATAGGCCAGCTATATACTGCTATATGCTATATACCCCTATATGCTATAGGCCAGCTATATACTCCTATATGCTATATAGCTGTTATATCCTATAGATCCACAATATACCAAGTATATGTTCCTATATACCCCAGTATACCTCAGATCCACTCCAAAGCCTGAAACATCAACCACATAATCAACCTGCTGATGCCCACAATACAACCCCGCCACGGCACTTGTATCTGCGGTACCACCCAACTCCCACCTTCACTGCTGCCAGTGACAGGGTCATGTTACCATAGAGCTGCTATAATACAAGAGACTGTCATGTCTGCATAGAAAGATGTCATATTACAGGAGACTTACATGATATCTCTCTCTGACATCACGGTTCCTTGTAAAGGTACAAGGACATTTCAGCAGCCACATACCATTCCCCAACATCCCCAGGGCGAAACGCGTTGGGGCTGAGGCTTGGCTGGCGTGACCATGCAAAATCGGCGGCTATTGCTGGCAATGGCACCATCTGAATCGTTGCAATGCTGCATTTGCGGTGCCGCAATGATTCCCAAAAATAGTTTCTTTACTACTTTTGGCAACTTCGGGATGCAATTTCAATAGACATCTGAGCAGAAACCCGCAGAGATGTCACCTGAAGTCGGGACTGACATGAGAGAGCGAAATTGTGCGTGTTCAGCTGAACTCGCACCATTTCATTCCCGCTGTCAGTGTGCACCTGGGCTCATCCAGAGAAGGGGCGCTCTAATACAAGAGATGTCTTACTGACCAGACCACCAGGTAAAAACAGAAGGAAAAAAGACTAAAAAAGTAAAACAAATGCAGCCGCCACATCTAATGATTGGTAAGCTGCAATAGATGACATTTTCTTATTTTTGTGTAGGTAAACCCTGAACTTCTCTTATTTGTTCCTGTGTGGTCCATTGAACAGACCATAGGGGGCCGCTTCACTCCAGGACGCATGCATTTGCACACGCGCATCTTTGCGCATTCCTATGTGACAACCCATTTATTTCACCAAGCTGCCAAATGTGCGGGAAAACGTGCAAAAAGTAATGCAAGTGCAACACCAAACCGCAGGGTACCATGTATTTTGGTAGCTGCAACATGATGCATTTGTTAGATGCATTAGGCTTGTGCACGGCTGAAAAATTCGTTAGTTTTCGTTTTTGTCCCATTCGTTTGTTTATTTTTTCGGAAATTAAAAAGAATTCAGAAATCGGAAATTCGCGACTTTGGCAATTCGAAATTCGGAAATTCGATATTTGGAAATTCGGAAGTAAAAAATCTGAGAATTTGAAAAATCGGAAATTCAGGAATTCGGAAATTCAGAAATAAGAAAGTACATTTGAAAATAATAAATAACTATTAAATTATAGGTATTGGAATTTCCTTGAAAATTCGACTGTTAGTGAACTTAGATATGAAATTTATCACTGACAGCCATATTTTCAAGGAAATTCCAATACCTAGAATTTAATAGTTATTTATTAGTTAGATATTATTTCAAATGTTCTTTCTTATTTTCGAATTTCGGATTTTCGTCTGTAACCATTGCCGAATTTCCGAATTACCGCAATATGGACTTTCCGAACTTCAGATTAACAAATTTTCGGAATCGGGAAAAAAAAATTTGGAAAAATTCGGAATTCGTCCGATTTGCCAAATTTCAAAAAATTCGGTAAAAACGAAATTTGGAACGAAATAAATTTCACATGCCTAGTGCTATTAACTATATATGTCCCCCGTGCATGTCTAACCAGGGCAGCACGTTTCTGTGCTGTGTGGGGAAAACGCACACAGAAATGCGCGGTTCCCGCCCTGCATGGGGTCTGGACTGGACCCAAATGCAGTTTTTGTTCATTAACCACAGGAAATTATCTATTGATCCTGCCAGAGATCCAGTGAACACGCAGCTTCCTGTGCGCCCTGTGTTATTTGAAGTAGAGTTATCATCCCTCCCAGTCCTCTCTGCGGACTCAAAGGAGAGGGGGAGGTGTACTGTAGTCCCAACACACTTCCTGTCCTAGGGTGACAACACTGCTTCTCTGTAGATACAGTGCAGTGAGAGAGCGTTGTCAGCCTAGGACAGGAAGTGCGTTACCGGCAGGATCACCAGATAAAAATAAGTCCTGGTGTACTGTATGCCGTAAAGTTGGGGTGTATTTCCTGGCCAGGGAGCTGCATACAGCAGACCATAGAAAGCAATGGCAGTAGGCGGGTATACGCCAGCAGTTATGTATGTATGTAGGACCCCGGGTGTAGACTGTATGTGTCCAGCATGGGCGTCCGCAGAACTTTTTTTCAGGGGGGTGGCATCATTTTAAGGTCATCCATGCTCTGCCCTTTTCAACAATGTCATTATCATGCTCAGAGACTGCAGACATAGTACAAGAGATGATCAGAGACTGCAGACATGGTACAGGAGACGGTCAGAGACTGCAGACATAGTACAAGAGATGATCATAGACTGCGGACATGGTACATGAGATGGTCAGAGACTGAAGACATGATACATGAGATGGTCAGAGACTGCGGACATGGTACAGGAGATGGTCAGAGGCTGAAGACATAGTACAGGAGATAGTCAGAGACTGCGGACATGATACAGAAGATGGTCAGAGACTGTGGACATGATACAGGAGATGGTTAGAGACTGAAGACATAGTACAGGAGATGGTCAGAGACTGCGGACATAGTACAGGAGATGGTCAGAGACTGCGGACATAGTACAGGAGATGGTCAGAGACTGCGGACATGATATAGGAGATGGTTAGAGACTGCTGACATAGTACAGGAGATGGTCAGAGACTGTGGATATGGTACAGGAGATGGTTAGAGACTGTGGACATGGTACAGGAGATGGTCAGAGACTGCAGACATGGTACAGGAGATGGTCAAAGACTGCGGACATAGTACAGGAGATGGTTAGAGACTGCGGACATGGTACAGGAGATGGTCAGAGACTGCAGACATGGTACATGAGATGGTCAGAGACTGCGGACATAGTACAGGAGATGGTTAGAGACTGCGGACATAGTACAGGAGATGGTTAGAGACTGTGGATATGGTACAGGAGATGGTTAGAGACTGTGGACATGGTACAGGAGATGGTCAGAGACTGCAGACATGGTACAGGAGATGGTCAAAGACTGCGGACATAGTACAGGAGATGGTTAGAGACTGCGGACATGGTACAGGAGATGGTCAGAGACTGCAGACATGGTACATGAGATGGTCAGAGACTGCGGACATAGTACAGGAGATGGTTAGAGACTGCGGACATAGTACAGGAGATGGTTAGAGACTGTGGATATGGTACAGGAGATGGTTAGAGACTGTGGACATGGTACAGGAGATGGTCAGAGACTGCAGACATGGTACAGGAGATGGTCAAAGACTGCGGACATAGTACAGGAGATGGTTAGAGACTGCGGACATGGTACAGGAGATGGTCAGAGACTGCAGACATGGTACATGAGATGGTCAGAGACTGCGGACATAGTACAGGAGATGGTTAGAGACTGCGGACATGGTACAGGAGATGGTCAGAGACTGCGGACATAGTACAGGAGATGGTCAGAGACTGCGGACATGGTACAGGAGACGGTCAGAGACTGCAGACATAGTACAGGAGATGGTTAGAGACTGCGGACATGGTACAGGAGATGGTCAGAGACTGCGGACATAGTACAGGAGATGGTCAGAGACTGCAGAAATAGTACAGGAGATGGTTAGAGACTGCGGACATGGTACAGGAGACGGTCAGAGACTGCGGACATAGTACAGGAGATGGTTAGAGACTGCAGACATGGTACAGGAGATGGTCAGAGACTGCGGACATAGTACAGGAGATGGTCAGAGACTGCGGACATGGTACAGGAGACGGTCAGAGACTGCGGACATAGTACAGGAGATGGTTAAAGACTGCAGACATGGTAGAGGAGATGGTCAGAGACTGCAGGCATAGTACAGGAGATGATCAGAGACTGCGGATATAGTACAGGAGATGGTTAGAGACTGCGGACATGGTACAGGAGATGGTCAGAGACTGCGGACATGGTACAGGAGACGGTCAGAGGCTGCGGACATGGTACAGGAGACGGTCAGAGGCTGCGGACATGGTACAGGAGGCGGTCAGACACTGCGGATATGGTACAGGAGACGGTCAGAGACTGGAGACCTAGTACATGAGATGGTCAGTGACAGCAGACATAGTACAGGAGATGGCCAAAGACTGCGGACATAGTACAGGAGACAGTCAGAGATTGCAGACATAGTACAGGAGACGGTCAGAGACTGCAGACATGGTACAGGAGATGGTCAGAGACTGCAGACATAGTACAGGGTATGGTCAGAGACTGCAGACATGGTACAGGAGATGGCCAGAGACTGCGGACATAGTACAGGAAATGGTCAGAGACAGCAGACATAATACAGGAGATGATCAGAGACTGCAGACATGGTACAGGAGATGGTCAGAGACTGCAGACATAGTACAGGGTATGGTCAGAGACTGCAGACATACTACAGGAGTTGGTCAGAGACTGCAGACATAGTACAGGAGACGGTCAGAGACTGCGGACATAGTACAGGAGATGGTCTGAGACTACGGACATGGTACAGGAGAAGGCCAGAGACTGCGGACATAGTACAGGAGACGGTCAGAGACAGCAGACATAGTACAGGAGATGGTCAGAGACTGCGGACATGGTACAGGAGAAGGCCAGAGACTGCGGACATAGTACAGGAGACGGTCAGAGACAGCAGACATAGTACAGGAGATGGTCAGAGACTGCAGACATACTACAGGAGATGGTCAGAGACTGCGGACATGGTGCAGGAGACGGTCAGAGACTGCAGACATAGTACAGGAGATGGTCAGAGACTGCAGACATAGTACAGGAGATGGTCAGAGACTGCAGACATACTACAGGAGATGGTCAGAGACTGCGGACATGGTGCAGGAGACGGTCAGAGACTGCAGATATGGTACAGAAGATGGTCAGAGACTGCGGACATAGTACAGGAGATTGTCAGAGACTGCATACATGGCTCAAGAGGATAAGGACCTAGTGGGGAACCCCTGATCTGATCTCTAATTCGGGGCCCTACCTGCGGACTCCCATGGTGTCCAGGGTTGTACATCCGTACTCATGAGCTTGTTAATACAAGTATCGCCATATATTGGCACACCACCTTTGCCTTCTATGGGTGGCTGGACGCCAGTTTCCAATTTTTATGGCAGACCACCATGTACACCCGGCCTTATTAGTATCTGGTGATCCTGCCAGTGACACACTTACTGCCCTAGGGTGACAACTCTTTGCCTTCATGGATACAGTACAGTGAAATAGCATTGTCACCCTAGGACAGGAAGTGTGTTGTTGGCAGGATCACCAGGTGAATACGAGGCCTAGTGTACATAGCTGTCTAACATAAAATTTGGGCATTTTTCACAGCCCGGGAGTTGCATACAGCCTCCCAGGAAAAGCAATGGCGGCACGCGGGAATACACCGATATTTACATAAGCACAGACAAGCATATGTAAGTACAGTGCCTTGAAAAAGTATTCATACCCCTTGAAATTTTCCGCATATTGTCATGTGACACCCAAAAACATGGCCCTGGTGTGAAAGGGGTCTTTAGATAAATCAACCTAAAAAAAAAAAGAATAAATAAAACAAATGCAGTCGCCTCATCTCCGGACAGGTGCGCCAAAATATTTATGTCTATATTTTATATATATTTCATTTATTTACGACATTTTTGTTTTGATTTTATTATCTCTGGTGACACCTGCAGCAAAGTCTGTACATGTCACAAAGCAAAATACCTGTGTGAAAAGCCTCTGGTGGAAGCTGACACCTGGGCTGCCCCTGTGGGCTGTCCATCAGAGGCTTCTCACACAGGTATTTTATATTGTGACCTCCATCAGAGGCTTCTCACACAGGTATTTTATATTGTGACCTCCATCAGAGGCTTCTCACACAGGTATTTTATATTGTGACCTCCATCTGAGGCTTCTCACACAGGTATTTTATATTGTGACCTCCATCGGAGGCTTCTCACACAGGTATTTTATATTGTGACCTCCATCAGAGGCTTCTCACGCAGGTATTTTATATTGTGATCTCCATCTGAGGCTTCTCACACAGGTATTATATATTGTGACCTCCATCTGAGGCTTCTCACACAGGTATTTTATATTGTGACCTCCATCGGAGGCTTCTCACACAGGTATTTTATATTGTGACCTCCATCGGAGGCTTCTCACCCAGGTATTTTATATTGTGACCTCCATCGGAGGCTTCTCACACAGGTATTTTATATTGTGACCTCCATCGGAGGCGTCTCACACAGGTATTTTATATTGTGGCCTCCATCGGAGGCTTCTCACACAGGTATTTTATATTGTGACCTCCATCGGAGGCTTCTCACACAGGTATTTTATATTGTGACCTCCATCGGAGGCTTCTCACACAGGTATTTTATATTGTGAGCTGCCATCGGAGGCTTCTCACACAGGTATTTTGGACAAAGGTGGTGAATTTATAATACAATCCCCTTCTAAGTCCCTCACACCCCCCTCATGGGGTTATTAGGGTGTATAATAAGCCCTCTAACACTTTTGCCCTTACTTCCCCCTCAGTCTGCCCACACCTAAAATGGCGCCGGCTCCGCCGCCTTTTCCTCCCCGCCCCGCGTCGGAAGTGACGCGTCCCCCTCTCAGTTCCTCAGCGGCCGCCAGCGGTGCTCCGCGGTGATTGGCTACTGGAAGCTCGGCGTCTCCATGGCAGCCCCTCCTCGCTCCGCCCGCCCGGCCAAGATGGCGCCGTCATCGCTGAACGTCTGAGCAGAGGGAAGAGCCACGGAGCCGGGCCCGGTACAGACCGAGAGCACCGGGGAATACCGCCTGAGGACGCCCTGCCAAGTGGGGGACGCTGCTGGGACTGACTGTCCGCCTTTGAGAGGGGGCACTGCCAGGAGCAAGGGGGGCACCACAGACGTGTGGCAGGAGGGGACCCCCAGATCCTGGGGTGCAGCAGTGGGGGCTCCCCGCCTTATTCTGAGTTCTGAGACAGGGGGCACCCCCACCGGAGCACCCAAGCATCGGAGGGGGGCACGGGGCACCGCAAACACAGGGCACCCCCATGCTGGAGACCTAGGGGTACACCCCACCATCAGAGGGGGGCACGGGGCACCCCAACTCACCCTACCGGAGACCCCTCTGCCTCGTCCTGTCTGCAAACACTGGGGGGGCACCCCCGCCTGACAGTCCTACCATCAGGGGGGCGCCACAGGTAAAAGGGGGCACCCTGCCGGAGACCCACCAGAGGGGACACCCCGCCTCACCTTGACCACCCGCCTGACTCTGCCAGAGGGACCCCCAACAACCAAAGGGGCACCACGGACACAGGGGGGGCACCCTGCCTGACTGGCGGCTGTCATCAGAGGGGGGGCACAGGGTCAAGGGCCTCCACCACCGTGGCACCAGGCTGGTCAGATTTTGGGGTACAGCACTGAGGGAACCCCCCGTCTGAACAGACATCTGCTCAGCATTGGAGTAAAAGGGGCACGGCTGGCATCAGACTTATCATACAAGGTGCCCGACCCTGCCGGAGAGACGAGGGGTGCGCGGGTCCTCAACCAGCATTGGGGTAAAGGGGCCCCGCTGGCATTGGGGAGACCCCAACTTCATGGACTGCCGCCATCAGAGTCATCTGCCAAGCATTGGAGTAAAGGGGCACCGCTGGCATTAGTCTAATTGGATCTTAGGGTACAGCAGTGGGGGGCACCACACCTGCACAGGCTCCTGCCACCACCACAGTCCTCTCTCAAGCTTTGTAGTAAAGGGGCACCGCTGGCATTAGTCTAGTTGGGTTTTAGGGTACAGCAGTGGGGGGCACCGCACAGGCTCCTGCCACCACCACAGTTATCTCTCAGGCTTTGTAGTAAAGGGGCACCGCTGGTTTTAGTCTAGTTGGATTTTGGGGTACAGCAGTGGGGGTGGCACCACACTTGCACAGTCTCTTGCCACCGACATCTGCCAAGGTTTGGAGTAAAGGGGCACAACTGGCATTAGTCTACTTGGATCTTGGGGTACAGCAGTGCCGTTGGGCATCTGGAAGGGGCTGCAGACATCTGCCCAGCCTTAGAGAAGAGGGGCATCAGACGTGTCCAGTCCTGGGGTTCTTAATCAGGGGGCTCCCCACCTGACGTTGCCACCTTCCAGCATTCGAGGAGACCCGCTGGCATCTGGCACTCTGCTGGCATTTGGCACCTACACCGTGCAGTGATCAGGGAGATCGCTGTCATTGAGGGAAGACATCTGGCATTCTTTGCTGGCTCCGGGGACACATAAACTGGCATTGTCTTCTGGCCCTGGAGAGAGACGCGTCGCCTGGCACCCGGGGGACACCTGCAGAGAGGGAACCTATTGGGTTAGACCAGTCCTAGATCTTTGTTGAGGAGACCTTGCCGGTTCTGTGGCACCTCTTTCCTTGGAAATCTGGCACCTTCCATGGTGGCAGCTGGCACTGTATGACTGGTAATTGAGTCACACCTGGCAGAGCACCGGGGACAGATGGCACTTGACACCAAGCTTGCTGAGAAGACACAAACACCCGGTACATGGTAACACGCCCCGTCCCGATCAGTGGCCTTTTCGTGGACATCTGCCCCCCCCCACCCCAGTAGTGTCAAATCACACCTGGACTCATAAAAGCCGGGGGGTTCAGGGGTGCCAGTGACTTTCCCGTGCCCCTCAATGCATTGTACGTTTGGCATCACCTGAGGCCTACCGTTCCCCCTTCTCCGCTTCAGACATGACCACCCCGGCTCTGCTCCCGCTCTCCGGGCGCCGGATCCCAGCGCTCAACCTGGGGGCCTCTTCTATCCCCCATCACCGTGCCACCCTGAGGCTCTCCGAGAAGTTCATCCTGCTCCTCATCCTCAGTGCCTTCATCACGCTGTGTTTCGGGGCGTTCTTCTTCCTCCCGGATTCCTCCAAACACAAACGCTTCGACCTGGGCCTGGAGGACGTGCTGATCCCCCACATAGACTCCTCCGATAAGGGGGATAAGATCACCGGGAACTTCATCATCCATGGCCAGGGCCACGACGAGCACCGCCACAGGTAAACCCAACTCCCATACCTTCTGCCTTCATCTTTCCTGGTTACAAATTATTAAATTAAAGAAGCAAAAAAAATGCAACTTTGTACAAAAAGTGATGGGTAACAATGTTACAATGTAAACGCCCCAAGATTCCAAATCCTCCTCACATGGTGCGTTTACTGGAATTTCTCCTTAGATTGGGGATTAAGGAATGTATAGGACACTGCATTAGTCTTTTTTTTTTCTTTATATTAAACCTATTTTACCTCTGTGTATGGAAAAAAATATATATACATGGGAGCTTGGGTATTCTGTATTTATTAAATATATTTATTGATATTATATATCAATATATAATTTTATTAGAAATCCAAGCTTGGGTATTATATATTATTTATTAAATATATTGGCATTTATTAAATATGTCATAATTTTTATTAGAAATCCAAGCTTGGGTATTATATATTATTTATTAAATATATTGGCATTTATTAAATATATCATCATTTTATTAGACCTCCAAGCTTGGGTATTATATATTATTTATTAAATATATTTATTGATCTTCTTTATTCATATATAATTGTACTTTATAAGAATTTCAAGCTTGGGTATTGTATATTAAATATATTTATTAATAAATATATAATTGTTTTTTATTAGAAGTCCAACTTTGGGTATTATATATTTATTAAATATATTTATTGGTCTTCTTAATATATAATTGTACTTCTTTATTAGAAATTCAAGCTTGGGTATTATATATTATTGAATATATTGATATCATTTATTAATAAATATATAATTGTACTTTTATTAGAAGCCCAAGCTTGGGTATTATTTATTGGTATTTATTAATAAATATATAATTGTATTTTTTATTAGAAATTCAAGCTTGGCTATTATATTATCTACTAAATATATTTATTGATATTATTTGTTAATAAATCTATAGTTGTATTTTTTATTATTATTTATTATAATTAATATAAATATATATATATATATTAATTTTTTTACCCCAATTTGACTCTTAATGTTATGCTTTTTATTTATTTATTTATTTTTTTATGCTAGGAGAATTGAATCTATAAGCAGATAAAACTAAGGGGAAATAAATGACGTAATAGAAGAATAAACGCACGGATAATGTTGGGGGGGGGGTCTGGTGACTCGGTAACTTTTCGGTGACACCCTGCTTGCGCTGTTATGTTTTTCTCCCTGACGCCGGTGATCATTCCTGTGATTCCGCTGATTAGAGTGACGCAGCTCGGCATGCACAATATTTATGTGTTACAAGGCAGATAGAAGACGGTGTGGATGGTGCTGTGTGGCCCCGGGGTCCCTGGCAGGATGTGAGCACGGGGCTCTCTCATGTCATTCTCTATGGCGGTGTAGAGGAGTGATGGGAACATTCAGCAGTACAGAGTCACGCTGTGAGGCACAATCAGGAGAACACACCTAGCGACATGTCAGCCATCCTCACACATTTACAGGGATGAGGTGTCAGCCGCCCGGCATGGATCACATTATACAGGGCTGATGGCTTATTCAGTGATTTACACACTCCTACCGACTGTACAGCGATCCACACAAGAGGACTAACACGGAGTGTCGCACTGAGACATGACGACTTACAAGGGTAGTGAGGAGATGTGGCGGTATCTCTTACTGTACTCT
>BLSH010374259.1:392567-402601 GCA_018402905.1 Glandirana rugosa | reverse complement strand
TGGGGAAAGCGTTTAGCTTCTCAGCATGTGGGTTAAATGCTTTTAGGTCTCTCTGGTTAGGGTCTTCCACGTGTATTTCTGGAGATAGTTTTCTCCTTTGTTTTAGAGGACTATTGATATCCTCTCCGGCATGGTCATCCAGGCCATGGGTATTGTCATTATGTAGAGTTCCACCTATATTATTAGGTGATTGTGCAGAAGTAGATGCTGTCGTAGGGACTGTGGGACCACTTTCTCTTTGATCTTGCTGCCCTTTGGAAAAGGTTTTGAATTCTCCTATTTTGCGAGGGGCTCTATCCTTTCTTTTCCCCATTATCACTGCAGCCCTCTTGCCGCTCAACAGGAGAAATTGTAGCTTTTAAGGTTCGCTAAGGTACGCTTTTAGTCGCTTTCAGGGATCTGTGGATGGTTAAATTGTAGTTTTTAATCGGCCATTTGCCACTTTAATTGTTCACGTTTCTTCCTATTGCCTTTCCATATTGCTTCCCTGCTGGGTCTTGGAGGTTAGAATACTTAATGAGGATTTGTTGTTTGTGCCTGTATAGTCTCCAGGAAGGGGGTCCCAGTGGGTAACAGTATTAATAATTTGGCTGGATGGATGATTGGGCCTTCTGGGGATACTCTGACTGGACCAGATTTAGTAGGCCGCAAAGCCGCGGTCTCGATTTTGGGCCCTCGATCCGCGAGCGCCGATCCGCTCAAATCTTAAATTATAGACTATCCCTTTCAGCCTGGGGTCCCTAGAGGGTACTCCTACAGGCGCCGTAGGTGGATGGCTGATTTGGGCTCTCAGGAGCCCGCTATGTGACCCGGAGTTACTAGGCCGCAAAGCCGCGGCCTCGATTTACGGGCACCCGGTCCGCGAGTGCCGATCCGCTTAATTCGGGCCGCTATAGAGAGCTGGTAAGCAGGGGAGTTTGATTGCGGAGTGTACTGGGCTCACCTCTGTGATGGTTAAGAGGATTGCCTCCGATTGTCTGGATCAGACGGAGCTCTCCAGAATTGCGTCCTCTCTCGATGGCGTCAGGCCACGCCCCCTCTCTGCCTTGTCTTAGGAGACACTGCCACCCTCTTTGCCCTTATTTTGGGTGCTGGTGCCACCCTCTCTCTGCCATTGACTTGCAGGCAGTGCCACCCTCGCCTTTCCATTGTCTTGTACACAGTGCCTTCCTTTCTCTGCCCTAATCTTGGAAGGCAGTGCCACCCTGTTTTATCTGAGAGACAGTGCCATACTGTCTGCCTTTTGTCTGGAGGGGATGTACCCTCTCCTTCTCTACCATTACATTGGAGTCATTGGCACTGTGTTTCTGCCCCAGTGTTGGCCACAGAACCATTGATCACTATACGGTCAGGTTGGTGATTTACTTGATGTCACCGATTGGTCTGCATTCATCCTCTGGGACTACTTATTGCTCAGTTTTGAAGACCCCGGGAAGTGAATTAGTTAAAATATTTACAGCCCTCGAGAGAGCCCAACCAGCCTCATGCCAGCCTGCTAATCTCTTCCCATCACACAGCAGCAGCAGACAGATCAATGCCGCAAGCACTGCGAGTACCCGAGAAATCTTCCTCCCATCCTCCATGTCCCACTAACCTCTCCGAGAATGCAGCCTCCTGCCATCTACTGGCTCTTGTTTATCAGACCCGCCAATCACATTCTTCTCTTCTATTTTCAGGGTTGAAGAATAAAGGGAATACTGTAACTGCTAAGGGTAAATTTACACTGTTATACAAGCTGTACACTCACTACTTTACATTGTAGCAAAGTGTCATTTCTTCAGTGTTGTCACATGAAAAGATAGAATAAAATATTTACACAAATGTCAGGGGTGTACTTACGTTTGTCAGATACAGTATATATATCTATATATACGGATGTCCTGCAGTTGTAGTTTCTCTGTACTGTACAGTGGGTACGGAAAGTATTCAGACCCCCTTAAATTTTTCACTCTTTGTTATATTGCAGCCATTTAAGTTCATTTTTTCCCTCATTAATGCACACACAGCACCCCCTCATTAATGTGCACACAGCACCCCCTCATTAATGTGCACACAGCACCCCCTCATTAATGTGCACACAGCACCCCCTCATTATTGTGCACACAGCACCCCCTCATTAATGCGCACACAGCACCCCATATTGACAGAAAAACACAGAATTGTTGACATTTTTGCAGATTTATGCAAAAAGAAAAACTGAAACATCACATGGGGGTCCTAAGTATTCAGACCCTTTGCTCAGTATTTAGGAGAAGCCCCCTTTTGATGTAATGCAGCCATGACTCTTTTTGGGATGCAACAAGTTTTTCACACCTGGATTTGGGGATCCTCTGCCATTCCTCCTTGCAGATCCTCTCCAGTCCTCTATCAGGTTGGATGGTGAACGTTGGTGGACGGCCATTTTTAGGTCTCTCCAGAGATGCTCAATTGGGTTTAAGTCAGGGCTCTGGCTGGGCCATTCAAGAACAGTCACAGAGTTGTTGTGAAGCCACTCCTTCGTTATTTTGGCTGTGTGCTTAGGGTCATTGTCTTGTTGGAAGGTAAACCTTCAGCCCAGTCTGAGGTCCTGAGCACTCTGGAGAAGGTTTTCGTCCAGGATATCCCTGTACTTGGCTGCATTAATCTTTTTCTCGATTGCAACCAGTCGTCCTGTCCCTGCAGCTGAAAAACACCCCCACAGCATGATGCTGCCACCACCATGCTTCACGGTTGGGACTGTATTGGACAGGTGATGAGCAGTGCCTGGTTTTCTCCACACATACCGCTTAGAATTAAGGCCAAAAAGTTCTATCTGGGTCTCATCAGACCAGAGAATCTTATTTCTCACCATCTTGGAGTCCTTCAGGTGTTTTTTAGCAAACTCCATGCAGGCTTTCATGTGTCTTGCA
The DNA here is from genome assembly GCA_018402905.1 of Glandirana rugosa. Taxonomy (NCBI): domain Eukaryota; kingdom Metazoa; phylum Chordata; class Amphibia; order Anura; family Ranidae; genus Glandirana; species Glandirana rugosa. Next base: position 399,713 of record BLSH010374259.1, on the reverse strand, counting down.
CTGAGGAGAGGCTTCCGTCGGGCCACTCTGCCATAAAGCCCCGACTGGTGGAGGGCTGCAGTGATGGTTGACTTTCTACAACTTTCTCCCATCTCCCGACTGCATCTCTGGAGCTCAGCCACAGTGATCTTTGGGTTCTTATTTACCTCTCTCACCAAGGCTCTTCTCCCCCGATAGCTCAGTTTGGCCAGACGGCCAGCTCTAGGAAGGGTTCTGGTCGTCCCAAACGTCTTCCATTTAAGGATTATGGAGGCCACTGTGCTCTTAGGAACCTTAAGTGCAGCAGAACTTTTTTTTTGTAACCTTGGCCAGATCTGTGCCTTGCCACAATTCTGTCTCTGAGCCTTGCCACAATTCTGTCTCTGAGCTCTTCAGGCAGTTCCTTTTGACCTCATGATTCTCATTTGCTCTGACATGCACTGTGAGCTGTAAGGTCTTCTATAGACAGCTGTGTGGCTTTCCTAATCAAGTCCAATCAGTAGAATCAAACACAGCTGGACTCAAATGAAGGTGTAGAACCATCTCAAGGATGATCAGAAGAAATGGACAGCTCCTGAGTTAAATATCTGAGTGTCACAGCAAAGGGTCTGAATACTTAGGACCCCCATGTGAGATTTCAGTTTTTCTTTTTTAATAAATCAGCAAAAATGTCAACAATTCTGTGTTTTTCTGTCAATATGGAGTGCTGTGTGCACATTAATGAGGGAAATAAATGAACTTAAATGATTTTAGCAAATGGCTGCAATATAACAAAGAGTGAAAAATTTAAGGGGGTCTGAATACTTTCCGTACCCACTGTATATATGTGTGTGTATATATATATATATATATATATAGAGAGAGCTGCACGATTAATCGTATTAAAATCTCGATCTACCCAGCCCCCGCTATCTCCATTGGGCATTACCGCGATTTTCAGTGCAGTTAATGGGGTCCGACTTGCGGGGCGACTCAGCGCGACTGTACAGTAATAAAAGTCAATGCAAGTCTCCTAAAGTCTTTACTAAGTCAGAGCGACTTGAGTCTCAGGGGAGACTTCCAAGTCTGGGCAGAGAGCCAAGTTCTGAATCACCATTGATAAAACACTCTAAAAGAGATACAAAGTAATTTACTTCAAAGGAATGAACTCTGAATGAACTCCCCTTGTATAGTTTTTTGGTTTAACCATTTAAAGACTAAATCTTTCCTGACACTTGCTGTTTACAAATAAAAATCCATTATTTTGTGCTAGAAAATGACTTGGAACCCCCAAACATTATATATTTTTTTTTAGCAGAGACCCTAGAGAATAAGATGGCGGTTGTTGCAATATTTTATGTCACACGCTGTTTGCGCAGCGGACTTTTAAACGCAATTTTTTTGGAAAAATCACCCTTTCAAAAAACTAAACCGTGCTGTTAGCCCAATTTTTTTGTTTATTTAATATGTTACGCCGCGAGAATCGTGATCTTCATTCTAAGCAAAATAATTGTGATTCTCATTTTGGCCAGAATCGTGCAGCTCTAATATAAATATATATATACATATTTCCATATTTCCTGTAGTCACAGTCTTTATGTACTGTACATCCGGCAGTGGGTTTTGCTCTGTATCCCATGTGTGTGTGTGTATATATGTGTGTGTGTGTGTGTGTGTGTGTGTGTGTGTGTGTGTGTATATATATATATATATTACAAATATCCTGTAGTCGCAGTCTCTATGTACTGTACATCCGGCGGTGGGTTTTGCTCTGTATCCCATATATGTGTGTATATATGTATATTACAGATTTCCTGTAGTCGCAGTCTCTATGTACTGTACATCCGGCGGTGGGTTTTGCTCTGTATCCCATATGTATGTGTGTATATATGTGTGTGTGTGTGTGTGTGTGTATATATATTACAGATATCCTGTAGTAAGTCTCTATGTACTGTACATCCGGCGGTGGGTTTTGCTCTGTATCCCATATGTGTGTGTGTGTGTGTATATATGTATATATATTACAGATATCCTGTAGTCGCAGTCTCTATGTACTGTACATCCGGCGGTGGGTTTTGCTCTGTATCCCGTGTGTGTGTGTGTGTATGTATATATATATTACAGATATCCTGTAGTCGCAGTCTCTATGTACTGTACATCAGGCGGTGGGTTTTGCTCTGGATCCCCTATGTATCTATACACAGATGTCCTGTAGTCGCAGTCTCTATGTACTGTACATCAGGCGGTGGGTTTTGCTCTGGATCCCCTATGTATCTATACACAGATATCCTGTAGTCGCAGTCTCTATGTACTGTACATCCGGCGGTGGGTTTTGCTCTGTATCCCCTGCAGTCATTGAGTGCTCACATGTAAAACATCTCCATCTACTGATTTCTTGGTTTGATGATTTGCGGCTCCAGCTGTAGTGAAAAGGCTCCAGAGAATTCACAGCATAAATATTTCCTTGTAATAGAAGCAGCACTTCTCCTCGTAAACACATGACGCAAAGAGGACCTGTTGTAATGCAGGAGATCTTCATAAGCCGAGTTGAGTGCCGGCCATTGTCGGAGCCGCCTCACAATTTGCAGTGAAATTGATTTGTAATATTTTTATGGCGGCCTTCATCTGCCTGAGCCGAGTATCCACCGTCCTTCCACCCTCACCGCATCATCAAATGATATTTACATTACAGACTCGCCCCACCGATCGGCTTCATGATCTCCTGCTGACATGTTGTTACTCTGTATATCCTCATTATCCGATCATTACTGTGTATCTAATTGTGGCGTTGCTGGTTTCTTGCTTTTATAATGTAGCGGATCTTATTATATATTTGATGAAGGGCCAGGATGGTTGAACCTTCGCTGTAACATTTTGCTGTTCAATGAGCAGTACGTTTTATCTCTCTGTGCTTTCTCCCTGCTAATGATGATCTTTTTTTCTTAGACCCTGACTACATGGGGCGATTCGCTGCGTGCCCCGGCTTTTGCCAGCAGGTGTTGGGTGCATCCCCATGCCAGTGCCCCATTGTTGTGTATTGGAACACGAAGCTGCATGGACACAGTCGCTGGTTCCAGTAGAACATGCAGGTGCCGGTCCTCAGATGCACACAGGGTGAGTTTGGGTATCTGCACCCCCCCATGTCATATTGGGACACGTGCAGCCGCGTGTTCCAGTAGACAACAATGGGGCACTGGCACGGGGATGCATGCAACACCTGCTGGTAAAAGGCGGCCCGGTACGGGGCACACAGCTAATCATGATGGTCACGAGGAACACAACTATTTAGACTTTACACCGTCAGGTAATGTCGTTTCAACATTTTTGTTTTCAATCATTTTAAATTTGCAGTTTTAAATAAAATATCTATTGATTCTGCCATGAAAGTCCTTCTTTGGACTCTCCCTAAGGGCCCATTTTCACAGGGGCGATCCGACTTCAGCACAACTTTGCTAGGCAATTGCAGCGCGACTTCAGGCGACTTAAAACACAACTTATGCCAGGCGACTTTGCTTGTGGCCAATCAGAGAAAAGAGGGAGGGGCTTAAATACAATTCTATTTTATTCACTGTAAAGTCGCTTGCATTAAGATGGGGGATCCGACTTGGAGGCGACTTCCATTGACTTCTATGGGCACAAGACGGGTTGGAGTCGCGCAGGAACCTTTTTGTTGAAGTCGGTGTTACTCAGTAGCGTACATTAAGGCGGCTCCCATGCATTTGAATGGGATTTAACATTTTTATTGTTATACAAGATTTATATAGCGCCAACAGTTTGCGCAGCGCTTTACAATATTAGGGTAGACAGTACAATTACAATACAGTTCAATACAGGAGAAATCGGAGGGCAATGTCAAGCGACTTGAGGTGACTTAAGTCAGAGAGCAAGTTGCCCCTGTGTGAATGGGCCCTTAGGCTCCATTCACACCTGTATGACTCTAAAGTCATGTGACTTTGCAGTGCAACTTTGGATGGGTGCGACTTAGATGCGACATGTTGTCCCTCTGTAAAGTCGGACCCCACTGTTGCATGTAAAACATTCAGGTACGACTTTCATGCAACCTTTTAGGGTTAAGATTGAAGTCTGTGGCCCTCAAGTTGCATGAACGTCGGACCCCTTTCACACTTGTGCGAGTTGTCCTGCGATTTGGGACTGCAAAGTTGCATGACAAGTCGTTCCCCATTATTTCCAATGAGTACCGTTCATATCTGTACAACTTCAAGTCGTGCCAACTTCAAAGTAGTCCCTGCATTACTTTGGCCCAACTTTGATGCAACTTGAGGTCCATAGACTTCAATGTTAAACCCTCAAAGTCACATTCAAATCGCACCTGAATAATATAGATGCGATTTCTGTATGACTTTGTAATATGTCTTCATTGAGCCAAGGTTGCAGCAAAGTCGGGCCAAAGTCATGCTGATCCCAAATCGCGGCAAAAAATCGTAGTGAAATTGGGTCGCACAAGTGTGAAAGGGGCCTAGAGTAGTGCATGAACTACTTTTGAAGTCGATGTAACTTTAAATCTGAGTTCCACTCAAAAGTGGATCTCCGCTTTATGGCAAGATGACCCCCGACATGCCACAATTGGCATGTTATTTTTTTTTTGGGGGGGGGGGGGGGGGACCCAGGTCCACTTCCTCTCCTGGTGCCGCGGAACCGGAAGGAAGTTCAACCCCCCACCCTGTGTTCACAGGTCCCAGAAGATACTCCAGCCAATCAGAGTGCAGAGCAGCTTGCGCATGCGCAGTGCATGCCTGGCTTTGTAGCAAAAGGCGGGTGCCCACACTTGTGATGTCGGCACCTTAGAGGAGGAGGGGGAGAAGAGTGACGCTGTGGGCGGCTGCATTGCTGGAGCGAGGGACAGGTGAGTGTCCGATTATTGAGCGTCAGCAGCTACACTTTTTGTAGCTGCTGGCTTTTAATAGGGTGGAACTCCGCATTAAATCGTACATATATGATTGGTTATCATTGGGCGGCACAGTGGTGTAGTGGATTGCACTTTCGCCAGGCAGCAAAAGGGTCGCTGGTTCGAATCCCAACCACGACACTACCTGCCTGGAGTTTGCATGTTCTCCCTGTGCCTGCGTGGGTTTCCTCCGGGTACTCCGGTTTCCTCCTACACTCCAAAGACATGCTGGTAGGTAAATTAGATCCTCTCTAAATTGGCCCTAGTATATGTATGAATGTGAGTTAGGGACCTTAGATTGTAAGCTCCTTGAGGGTAGGGACTGATGTGAATGTACAATGTATATGTAAAGCGCTGCGTAAATTGACAGCGCTATATAAGTACCTGAAATAAATAAATCATTGGAAAGCCTAGGGTACGACTTGTTGATGTCCAAAGTCGCATGACAAGTTGCACAAGTGTGAATGGGATCCAAAATGCTTTTCATCCTTCTTGCTATGACGGTCAGGTCATTTCATAGTGATCCTCGTCAAGTACTGAATTGATCGTTCTTTGGTATTTGCTGTTTTTCAATTAGTCGGTCCCCTAGGATCAGGTTCCTCCTCCCCCCTCCAGTGTCAGTAAAGGTCAGGTCTCTGGAGATCAGGAGAGAGCTGTGTGTAAATCCATCCAGCGGTGTCCTCTATAGACTGCCATGTAATACTCCCCTCCAGGCTGACACCTGGTGACCCTGAGCTGGTGGCAGGATCAGCACTCATGCAGGTGCTGTAGGGAGGATATAGATTTAGGTTTACAGACATTTCACAAATAGGTGGAGTTTCATTGTTTATATGATATAGGTTGAAAGCAGTCCATGGCGACATCACCAATGTTTGACACATTGCTGCAGCCTCTCACCTTTCTACAAAGTTACAATGTATACAAAGTTATAATGTATCCTCTTGTGTATAGTCTGATCCCTGGAGAGGAGACTGGGGAAATGCTTCCTCTTGTATATAGTGTGATCCCTGGGAGAGGAGACTGGGGAAATGCTTCCTCTTGTATATAGTCTGATCCCTGGGAGAGGAGACTGGGGAAATGCTTCCTCTTGTGTATAGTCTGATCCCTGGGAGAGGAGACTGGGGAAATGCTTCCTCTTGTGTATAGTCTGATCCCTGGGAGAGGAGACTGGGGAAATGCTTCCTCTTGTATATAGTCTGATCCCTGGGAGAGGAGACTGGGGAAATGCTTCCTCTTGTATATAGTCGGATCCCTGGGAGAGGAGACTGGGGAAATGCTTCCTCTTGTGTATAGTCTGATCCCTGGGAGAGGAGACTGGGGAAATGCTTCCTCTTGTATATAGTGTGATCCCTGGGAGAGGAGACTGGGGAAATGCTTCCTCTTGTATATAGTCTGATCCCTGGGAGAGGAGACTGGGGAAATGCTTCCTCTTGTATATAGTCTGATCCCTGGGAGAGGAGACTGGGGAAATGCTTCCTCTTGTATATAGTGTGATCCCTGGGAGAGGAGACTGGGGAAATGCTTCCTCTTGTATATAGTGTGATCCCTGGGAGAGGAGACTGAGGAAATGCTTCCTCTTGTATATGGTCTGATCACTGGCAAAGAGGAGACTGAGGAAATGCTTCCTCTTCTATATAGTCTGATTACTGGGAAAGGAGACTGAGGAAATGCTTCCTCTTGCTTGTATATAGTCTGATCCCTGGGAGTGGAGACTGGGGAAATGCTTCCTCTTGTATATATTCGGATTCCTGGGAGAGGAGACTGAGGAAATGCTTCCTCTTGTATATAATCTGGTCCCTGGGAGAGGAGACTTAGGAAATGCTTCCTCTTGCTTGTATATAGTCTGATCCCTGGGAGAGGAGACTGGGGAAATGCTTCCTCTTGTATATAGTCTCACTGGGAGAGGAGACTGGGGAAATGCTTCCTCTTGTATATAGTCTGATCCCTGGGAGAGGAGACTGAGGAAATGCTTCCTCTTACCTGTATATAGTCTGGTCCCTGGGAGAGGAGACTGAGGAAATGCTTCCTCTTGTATTTAGTCTGATCCCTGGGAGAGGAGACTGAGGAAATGCTTCCCCTTGTATTTAGTCTGATCCCTGGGAGAGGAGACTGAGGAAATGCTTCCTCTTGTATTTAGTCTGATCCCTGGGAGAGGAGACTGAGGAAATGCTTCCCCTTGTATTTAGTCTGATCCCTGGGAGAGGAGTCTGATTTATGTTCCCCTTCGTAAAGGAGTCAGAGGAGAGGGTCCCTAGTCTGATTTATGTTCCCCTTCGTAAAGG
>BLSH010374259.1:355886-374345 GCA_018402905.1 Glandirana rugosa | reverse complement strand
CCCCCCCCCCCCCCCCCCTCACAGAACGGAGGTCCGAGTTTATTAACACGGACCTCCGTTCTTTCACTCCGGGGGGGGGGGCATCGCGGGTGGCCGGCGGAGATCGACTCCGCCGCACCCGCTCCCTGGCCCTCCCCGAACACAGTGAGTGCGCGGGCGCGCCTCCGGCGGCGCGCGCGTTCACTAGGCTCGATCCCGCAGCCGCCGTCATATTCCGATCGGCGGTCGGCAAGTGGTTAATGTACTAGACGTTTTATTTCCCTGATTAGAATTCGCCCAGGATAGGATTGCATTGCTTTATATCCCTGCAGTATGAAGGGGAAAAAAAAAGTGATGCTACCCATAATAACCACTAAAATGTTTCCTAGGTATTATCCTGTACTTTTAGTATAGTTAAGGCCCCTTTCACACTTGTGCAACGCGATTTTACCGCAATTTGGGATCAGTACGACTTTGTTGCAACTTTGGCACAATGAAAACATATTACAAAGTCGTACAGAAATCGCATCTATATTATTCAGGTGCGATTTGCATGCAACTTTGAGGGTTTAACATTGAAGTCTATGGACCTCAAGTTGCATCAAAGTTGGGCCAAAGTAATGCAGGGACTACTTTGAAGTCGGCATGTCTTGAAGTCGCACAGATATGAACGGTACTCATTGGAAATAATGGGGAACATTTGTCATGCAACTTTGCAGTCCCAAGTCGCAGGAAAAGTCACATACGTGTGAAAGGGGCCTTAAGCTGACACTTTATTTGCTTATATTTTACCTTCTGTTTTTAGTACATACATTTTATTTTACACACCACTGGGTCTCTTTAGGTCTCTATGCAATGCAAGCAGATCAAAAAATTGGAACCTTGGCTGCAGTACTTATCTCCTCCCCAGTGCTGCCTGCAGCAGGCAGTCCTTTCCAACCTCGCTGCTCTCCCTGCTTGACTGATACCCAGCATCGCTCCACCCACTTCCTGAGCATGCCCTCTGGTGGTGTGTCCTCATACATCCAGGGTTGCCAGCAGAATGCTGCACAGATCTTTATAATGCGGGCAGCCTTCTATGGAATACTAAGGACCATCCAAGGATCTGTATTTTTGGTCCCATAAGTTGTATTTCAGGGTTACTATTAATGTAGATCGTGGGTACCGAACTCCATTTAATTGTGGATATTATGGTTGTCCTCAAACAGCCCGTTGTATCTGTAAGACTATATAAAGTTTTTTTTTTTTTTTTTCTCAGAGCATACCATGCCCACCCCACCCCCCATCGAACCAGATCGAAAAACAGGCGTGGCCAAATTGCACTAACAGTGGCAGGAACTTAAAGGGGCAATAAATACCAGTGCATTATGTTCAGAGTTTGGGATGTTCTATTCAGAGTTCAGGGGTGCACTACATACAGAGTGCAGAGTTCCTGGGATGCGCTACATACAGAGTGCAGGATTCAGGAGTGTACTACATACCGAGTGCAGGGTTCGGGAGTGCGCTACCTGCAGAGTGCAGGGTTCGGGGGTGCGCTACCTGCAGAGTGCAGGGTTCGGGGGTGCGCTACCTGCAGAGTGCAGGGTTCGGGAGTGCGCTACGTACAGAGTGCAGGGTTCAGGAGTGCGCTGCTAGAAAGGAGAAAGGAGCTGGCCCGCTCAGGTGTGCTGCATCAACGGATGCCGAGGTGTTCAGGTGCAGGTCCGAAACGCCGCCCATCCAGGTCCACAAGTAATGCAAAAGAAAAGGACCGCACTCCAAAATCCAAGGCAAATAGCTGATTTATTGTGAGCCCAAAGTACAGTGAACAGTCAGGTTATGACTAAGCGGACCCTGCTCCGTGAAACGCGTTAACCCTTTCCACAGCTTGATGTTCTGTCTGCCTGACTGTTCACTGTACTTTGGGCTCACAATAAATCAGCTATTTGCCTTGGATTTTGGAGTGCGGTCCTTTTCTTTTGCATTGCTTCAGGAGTGCGCTACGTGCAGAGTGCAGGGTCCAGGAGTGCGCTACGTGCAGAGTGCAGGGTCCAGGAGTGCGCTACGTGCAGAGTGCAGGGTCCAGGAGTGCGCTACGTGCAGAGTGCAGGGTCCAGGAGTGTGCTACTTGCAGAGTTCAGGGGTGTGACAGTCCATTTTTTTTGCTTTTCCACGCTGCACTATTTTAACTGGTAATGACACGGCCATTCAACACTGTACAAAAATGAAATTTATATAATTTTTTTCACGCAAAGCGATCTAAACGAAAAAAAGAGCTACGATTTTGAAAAAAATATATTTATTTTTTACTTTCTGCTATAATACATATCCAATAGAAAAAACTACAAATTTCTTAGTAAATTTAGGTCAAAATGTATTGTGCTACATGGCTTTGATGGGAAAAAAAATCTCTAAGTGTATATTGATTGGTTTACGTGAAAGTCATATTGTCTACGCACTAAGGGATCAATACTGGAATTTTTACTTACCTATTTATTTTTTTGATAGTAGTAATGGTGGTGATCAGCGACTTATAGAAACATAGAAAAGTGACGGCAGAAAAAGACTGAGTAGTCCATCGAGTCTGCCCCTTTTTTATTTATTTTTTTTTTTCACACATTAACCTCGTTGTCTGACTATAGATTTATGTTTATCCCAAGCATGTTTGAAGCCCTTTACTATTGACTGTCTCACAACCCCTGTTGGCAGTTTATTCCAATCATCAACCACCCTTTCAGTAAAATAAAACTTTCTAAGAATAGTTTTGAACTTCCCTCCAGGTAGTTTGAGGTCCCCGTGTTCTTGATTTTGGTTTCATATTGAAAAGACCGCCCTCCTGAACCTTATTCACCCTCTTTCCTCCAGACTGTACATATTAAGTTCCTGAAGTCGCTCTTGATATGTTTTATCCCCCAGACCTTTCACCATTTTTGTTACCCGTCTCTGAACTCGTTCTATTTTATCAATATCTTTTTGTAAGTGAGTTCTCCAGAACTGGACACCATATTCTAAGTGAGGTCTCACTAAAGATCTATATAGAGGAATCAGAACCTCCTTCCTCCTGCTGGTGACCCCTCTAGTGATATAAAGATCTATATAGAGGAATCAGGACCCCCTTCATCCTGCTGGTGACCCTTCTACTGATATAAAGATCTATATAGAGGAATCAGGACCCCCTTCCTCCTGCTGGTGATCCCTCTAGTGATATAAAGATCTATATAGAGGAATCAGGACCCCCTTCCTACTGCTGGTGACCTCTCTAGTGATATAAAGATCTATATAGAGGAATCAGGACCTCCTTCCTCCTGCTGGTGACCCCTCTAGTGATATAAAGATCTATATAGAGGAATCAGGACCCCCTTCCCCCTGCTGGTGACCCCTCTACTGATAAATCCCAGAATTCTATTTGCTTTTCCTACTGCCTGGTCACACTGTTTGCTCATTTTGCAATCATCTGAAATAAGAACCCCCAAATCTTTTTCTTCTATTGTGCTGGCTAACACTGTACCCCCAATGCTGTACTCTCTAGGGGGATTCTTTTTCCCTAGATGCATTATTTTACTTATAACGGGACCTGCGATAGTGCGGGGAGCAATCTGGTACTGGGTGGGAACTGACTGACATCACCAGTGACAATAATTCAGTGACAATACTATATACTGTCACTGTACTAATGACACTGGCTGGGAATGGGTTAACATCTAGGGGAGATGAAAGGGTTCAAATGTGTGCCTAACTCTGTGTAATATGTGCTGCTTTTTACTAATAATCTTTTTTTGTTTCTTATCCCTACTTCTGCAGAGGGGTCCCCTAACCCGGGAAACAGGCAGGGATGTACCCGTACATCTCTGTGCCCGTATGCAGTACATTGCAGGTGGCCTGTCCACAAGTAGTTAAAGGGGTTGTAAAGTTTCCTTTTTTTTCTTTCCTTTTTTTTTTCTTCCTTAAATAACAAACATGTTATACTTGCCTCCTCTGTGCAAGGGTTTTGCACAGAGTGGCCCCGATCCTCCCTTTCTAGGGTCCCTCAGTGGCCGCTCTTTCTCTGGGCACCCGTGCGGGCGCGCTCCCTTGTTCTGCTGCTGTGTCCATTGGCACAGACAGCAGGACTCGGCCCCAGCTCCCAAATCATTGGATTTGATTGACAGCAGCGGGAGCCAATAGCTATCAATCTATCCAATCAGAACCCGAGACAGCAGCTGGAGTGGGTGGGCTCACCCCCATTGCTGGGAAGAATGGGTTCAGGTAAGTAAAAGGGGGGCGGCTGCATCGCAGGAGGTTTTTCACCTTAATGCATAGAATGCAAACCTGGAGGGTTTACAACCCCTTTAATGGGTCAGGCCACCCATATGTGGAGTAAGACTGGTGTGGGCAGGAACTATGGTAGAAAGCTTCTCGCTGGGGGTGACCTAATGATACCAAAACTTTTTGGCTGGACTGACCCTGAAATCGTGGCCTTCAGGGGCTGAAAGTGGGTCTTAGCAGATTGTGGCCTCCCCGGGGCCCGGACTCCAAGTTTGTCTCTGCTGAAGAGGTGAGTAAACCTGAGCAGGAGCCGTGAACCGGTCTGCAGCACTCCCGTGTCCTGTGATTTAGGGTGGAATTGGGTGTCATTGAGTTACAATCCGTTTAGGTGAGACGCAGGGCAGCTGTCATCTGACTCACCCAACCCTCAGGTAGAGTTTCAGGAAAACGCGTCACAGGTGAGAAAGGTCTTAGTGACAACCTTCTGCCGACCCGGACGTCTCAGGTTTGTTAGCGCGCTGTACCCAAAAGAAGGGAGGCTCGAAACTCACATTTAAAGCGGTTTAAACCCAGGAACCGAAAAAAAACCCTGCAAGACAATAGCATAATGAGCTAGTATGCACCGCATACTAGCTCATTATGAAATGCGCACCTTGGAATGTAGATCCATCAGGGCTGCTCGGCCCCCTCAGAGGGAGCGGACATCTTCCCTCAGATCTTGCTTCCGGGGACGCGGCTCTGGCGCTGTGAGTGGCCAGAGCCGTGAGACGTCGCTCCCGTGAGCCCGTCTTTCTGGCAAGGCCCTGCGCTTTGCACCGGGCCATCACGGCGCATGCACCGGGACATCACTGTGCATGCGACGGGACGTCATGGTGCATGCACCGGGACATCACTGCGCATGTGATGGGACGTCATGGCGCATGCACCGGGACATCACTGCGCATGTGACGGGACATCACTGCGCATGTGACGGGACATCACTGCGCATGTGACGGGACATCACTGCGCATGTGACGGGACGTCATGGCGCATGCACCAGGACATCACTGCGCATGTGACGGGACGTCATGGCGCATGCACCGGGACATCACTGCGCATGTGACGGGACATCACTGCGCATGTGACGGGACATCACTGCGCATGTGACGGGACGTCATGGCGCATGCACCAGGACATCACTGCGCATGTGACGGGACGTCATGGTGCATGCACCGGGACATCACTGCGCATGTGACGGGACGTCATGGCGCATGCACCGGGACATCACTGCGCATGTGACGGGACGTCATAGCTGCTTGCAGGGGGAATATCTCCTAAACCGTACAGGTTTAGAAGATATTCATTTTATCTACAGGTAACCCTTATTATAGGCTTACCTGTAGGTAAAAATCCCTTTGGAGGGTATAACAACCATTTTAACCACTTGACCTCCCTTCATGACCAGGCCTTTTTTTTTTTTTTTTTTTTTGCTAAATGGTAATGCGTTACTTTAGTTGACAATTGCGCGGTCGTGCGATGCTGTACACAAAATGTGTCATTTTTTTCCCCCCCACAAATAAGAGCTTTCTTTTGCTGGTATTTGAATCCCCTCTGCGTTTTTTTTATTTCTTGCATTATGAACAAAAAAAAAACGACAATTTTGAAAAAAAAAAAAATTATTTCAAGGCTGAAATTATACCCAATCAGTAGCATTTCAAAACCTGCAACTTTGATTAAAGGCGATCCTCCCAACGATCCTGCCATACACTAACTTTTATACAGCGACAACGCTCTGTTCCTGTCTCTGATGTTTGGTCCTGTGTTGTCACCCTGTCATGTAAGATTCCCAGGGAAAGTAAAAGTGAATGAGAAATGCCAGGCAGTCCTCTCTGTAATGCATGTGAATAGAAAGTGGATGCAAAGCGCTTGCTGGCCCTGAAAATAGAAAAAAGGATGAAAAATGGTGAAAATAAGGTATTTAAGTAGAAAAAATGTAAATAATTTGAAATGCATAGCAATTTAAAGTGGTTGTAAAGCCTTAAAGTGATGCTAAAGTCTAGTTTTTTTCTCCCAAAAGTGGAACTTCCGCTTTAACCACTCTTCGCCCCCTTGTGGCATGTCATTTTTTTTTTTGGGGGGGGGGGTGGTGTGTATCCGGTTTTCAGAGGGACTTCCTGCCCCACTTCCGTCACCTCGCCGCCTAGGCAACTCCTCCTCTTCCCCTAGGCGACCCATTCCCTCCTGGCAATCTTCTGGGACACCTCACAGGTCCCAGAAGATTGCCTGGCCACTTGGAACACGCAGCGCGACTCTCGCGTGCGCAGTGCATGCCCATCCGTGAAGCCGCAGGCTGTCACGGTCGGTGTCTACACTAGCAATGACGGCGCTGCCGGGAGGATGGGGGAGACTAGCGAGGCTTCGGGCGCAGCCATCGCTGGACCACGAGACAGGTAAGTTTCTGTTTATTAAGTCAGCAGCTACACTCTTTGTAGCCGCTGACTTTTAATAAACTAAAAAACGAGTGGAACTCAGCTTTACATTTAACAAGCATGTTCTACTTCCCTGCTCTGTGTCATGGTTTTGCACAGAGCATCCCCGATCCTCTTCTTCTCAGGTCCCTCTTCGGCTCTCCTGGCCTCTTGCTATGGCAGCAGCTTGCTATGGGGCACCCAAGCCGAGCCACAGCTCACTGTGTCTATTCAGACATGGAGCCGGCCCCCCCCCCCCTTCTTTCCTCATTGGCTGACTTACTTTGACAGCAGCAGAAGCCAATGGCGCCGGCCTGCTGTCTCAGCCAATGAGAAGGGGTGTCCCTGGCAGCCGAGACATTCCTGCAACATCGCTGGACAGAGATGGGGCTCAGGTAAGTATTAGGGGGGCTGCTGCATACAGGAAGCTTTTTATCTTAATGCATAGAATGAATGCATCTTCTGCCTTTACGACCACTTTACACCTCCGGCGGATGCAACTCCCAGCAGGGCTGCGTCCTCGTTCACCGTTTCAGGTCCGATTTCAGCCTGAATTTTGGGATGAATTTGGACCTGCAACGGACTAAAAGACGCACAGGAGCCCTTCACAAATTCGCACCGGAGATATGTGAACCAGCTCTATAGAGAGCCGGTCAAAATCTACTGCTATTTCGAATTGGATGTAGTAAAACCACATCCAATTCGCAATAGTGTGAACCCAGCCTTAAAGTGAAGGTCTGCCGCCACCCTTTTAAAATTTAAGTCAGCAGCTACACATATTGTAGCTACTGACTTTTAATATTATTATTATTATTATACAGGATTTATATAGCGCCGACAGTATGTGCATCGCTTTACAATATTAAGGCAGACAGTACAATTACAATACAATTCAATACAGGAGGAATCAGAGGGCCCTGCTCGTTAGAGCTTACAATCTAGGAACATTAGGACACTTACCTGTCCTGGAGTCCAGCGATGTCGGCACCGCCACTGATTTTCGGATCAAATGGGCGAGTGCTGCCGCCGCCATTGAGGGTAAGGGAAACTGGAGGTGTAGCCGTTCGGCTTCACAGCCAGGTCCCTACTGCGCATGCGCAAGCCACCGCTGCTCTCTCTAGCTGGGCTGATGATGTCAGCTGCCGCTACCCAGGCTCCCGGATGTGGGGAGAATGACACCTGTCAATGAAGAGTATCCTCTCCCCCCTCCACCCCCGAAAGGTGCCAAATGTGACACCTGAGGGGAGGGGGGGAGGAGGAATCCGACCGGAATTTCCACTTTTGGGTGCAACTCTGCTTTAAGGTTTTTCACTTTAATGTATTCAATGCATCAAGGTGAAAAACCTTCTGTGCTGCAGCTCCCCCCCAGACCTCCCCCTTTTTTTACCTGAGCCCGATCTGATCCAGCAATGTGCACGAGCACAGTGGCTCCAGCCGCTGTTGCTCTCCTCATTGGACAAATTGATAGCAGCAGGAGCCAATGGCTCCTGCTGATGTCAATCAAAAGCTGTAATGCGGCGGGCCCGAGACACGCTGTCTGTGTCAATGAACGCAGCAGCAGGACTTGGGAGCGAGCCCGCACAGGTGCCCCCATGGAAAGCAGCTTTCCGTGGGGGCATCCAATGAAGGGTAGGGGTCTGGAGAGCCGGTGGTGGACCCTAGAAATCGAAGATCGAAGCTGCTTTGTGCAAAACAATTACACAGAGCAGGTAAGTATAGGCATGTTGTTATGAAAAAAAATTAAAGGTTTACAACCACTTTATTGTCATTCAGTTGGGGTCAATATGTATTTTCCTGCATGGCAGTTAGGGAAGGAATCTAGTATGGACCAAGCAAGGCCTTTATTGTCATTCAGTTGGGGTCAATATGTATTTTCCTGCATGGCGGTTAGGGAAGGAATCTATTATGGACCAAGCAAGGCCTTTATTGTCATTCAGTTGGGGTCAATATGTATTTTCCTACATGGCAGTTAGGGAAGGAATCTATTATGGACCAAGCAAGGCCTTGTGTAACTTCAAAAGAGTTTTTGGTGGAAACGACTCCGGACCTGAAGTTTTATAGGGGCTGCAATAAACCAAAAGGCTTTAGCCAAGTTCTGCTGACTTCTTGGTTGACAGTATGGGGCTGATTTACTAAAGCTGGAGGTTGCACAGAAACCAATCCACTTCCAGGTTTTATTGTCAAAGCTTAATTGAACAAGCTGAAGTTAGAAGCTGATTGGCTACTGTGCACAGCTGCACTCTGCCGCTTTAGTAAATAACCCCCTATGTGGCATTGCATGGTCCACTCCATAGGAGCAGCTGGGTCTCCAATGTAAAAGGAGAACGGTCTGTTTTACCGTGAAAGCAACTTACACTCACTTTCTTTCACTGTAGGTGAGATGATAGAAGGGGGGGATCTGGTTGGTTTCTATGGGTACCACGGTCGTATCAGCAACTTTTATAAATGAAGCCTGTTCATATTGTACATTGATGTCATCCATGTACGCTCGACTTTGACTGCATTGGAGACGCAGATGAGGAATAATACATACAGATCTCTGATTTTATTGGATTTATAAGGCAGAGATAGATGGCTGTCTTCACTCTTTGGAAAGAAATTGCTGAGATTCATCTCCCATTGTTTATAATGGGCCCAGAACAGAACAGACTCACTTGCTGGTAATCTGGTTTTATGGAAATTCCCAGTTGCTCATACGTAGAGAGAAAAAAAAACAGGTCAGGTTTTTGCAGCCTCTCCCATTTTAAGCTCCCCGAGATGTATAATAATTACAGAAATAGAGCAGCCCTTCTCTGTCAGTGGTTTCCTCCAGAGATTGCTAGGCATTCCTTGCCTCTCTAATAAGGAACTTAAAAGTGGTCTTTTTAGCTAGGTCCCTTTACTGACTACCTACAGTTGGTACGGAAAGTATTCAGACCCCCTTAAATGTTTCACTCTTTGTTATATTGCAGCCATTTGCTAAAATCATTTAAGTTCATTTTTTCCCTCATTAATGTGCACACAGCACCCCCTCATTAATGTGCACACAGCACCCCCTCATTAATGTGCACCCAGCACCCCCTCATTAATGTGCGCCCAGCACCCCCTCATTAATGTGCACACAGCGCCCCCTCATTAATGTGCACACAGCGCCCCCTCATTAAAGTGCACACAGCACCCCATATGGACAGAAAAACACAGAATTGTTGACATTTTTGCAGATTTATTAAAAAAAGAAAAACTGAAATATCACATGGGGGTTCTAAGTATTCAGACCCTTTGCTGTGACACTCATATATTTAACTCAGGTGCTGTCCATTTCTTCTGGTCATCCTTGAGATGGTTCTACACCTTCATTTGAGTCCAGCTGTGTTTGATTATACTGATTGGACTTGATTCGGAAAGCCACACTCCTGTCTATAGAAGACCTTGCAGCTCACAGTGCATGTCAGAGCAAATGAGAATCATGAGGTCAAAGGAACTGCCTGAAGAGCTCAGAGACAGAATTGTGGCAAGGCACAGATCTGGCCAAGGTTACAAAAAAATTCTGATGCACTTAAGGTTCCTAAGAGCACAGTGGCCTCCATAATCCTTAAATGGAAGACGTTTGGGACGACCAGAACCCTTCCTAGAGCTGGCCGTCCGGCCAAACTGAGCTGTCGGGGGAGAAGAGCCTTGGTGAGAGAGGTAAAGAAGAACCCAAAGATCACTGTGACTGAGCACCAGAGATGCAGAGAAAGTTGTAGAAAGTCATCCATCACTGCAGCCCTCCACCAGTCGGGGCTTTATGGCAGAGTGGCCCGATGGAAGCCTCTCCTCAGTGCAAGACGCATGAAAGCCTGCATGGAGTTTGCTAAAAAAACACCAGAAGGACTCCAAGATGGTGAGAAATAAGATTCTCTGTTCTGATGAGACCAAGATAGAACTTTTTGGCCTTAATTCTAAGCGGTATGTGTGGAGAAAACCAGGCACTGCTCATCACCTGTCCAATACAGTCCCAACAGTGAAGCATGGTGGTGGCAGCATCATAAAGTGGGGGTGTTTTTCAGCTGCAGGGACAGGACGACTGGTTGCAATTGAGGGAAAGATGAATGCGGCCAAGTACAGGAATATCCTGGACGAAAACCTTCTCCAGAGTGCTCAGGACCTCAGACTGGGCCGAAGGTTTACCTTCCAACAAGACAATGACCCTAAGCACACAGCTAAAATAACGAAGGAGTGGCTTCACAACAACTCCATGACTGTTCTTGAATGGCCCAGCCAGAGCCCTGACTTAAACCAAATTGAGCATCTCTGGAGAGACCTTATAATGGCCGTCCGCCAACGTTCACCATCCAACCTGACAGCACTGGAGAGGATCTGCAAGGGGGAATGGCAGAGGATCCCCAAATCCAGGTGTGAAAAACTTGTTGCATCTTTCCCAAAAAAGAGTCATGGCTGTATTACATCAAAAGGGGGCTTCTACTAAATACTGAGAAAAGGGACTGAATACTTAGGACCCCCATGTGATATTTCAGTTTTTCTTTTTTAATAAATCTGCAAAAATGTCAACAGTTCAGTGTTTTTCTGTCAATTTGGGGTGCTGTGTGCACATTAATGAGGGAAAAAAATTAAATGAAATGATTTTAGCAAATGGCTACTTTCCGTACCCATTGTATATACTTGTATAAGAACATCTTTTTATATAGGTGTAGAGGTGGTCAGTGAAGGTTATATATAGGCTACCTATATAAGAAGGCCCTTCTACATTTACCTCTTAAACACCTATATAAAAAGACCCTTTCCACTGATCCCCTCCCTGTATGTACCTATATAGCATGGCCCTTTTCCCCTAGAAGGCCCTATCCACTGACAACCTATACATGTATATTGGGCAAACCCTTCTACACTCAACACCTATATAAGAAGGCTCTTTTCCATTAACCACCTATACACTAGTATAAGAAGGACCTCCTCCACTGACCTCCTATGTAAGAAAGACCTTCTCGACTGGCCACCTGTATAAGAAGGGCCTTCTCCACTGACCATCTAATACATTTATATATGAAGGCTCTTCTCCATTGACCACATATACACTAGTATAAGAAGGACCTTCTCCACTGGCCACCTTTTATAAGAAATACCTCTATTGACCACCTATACACTATATTATAAGAAGCAACTCCTATTTAAGAAGGACCTTATCCACTGGCCACCTATATAAGAAGGGCCTTCTCCACTGACCACCTAATTCACACATATATATATATACACGTTTCGTCCAAAGGGACATTCGCCACTGACCACCTATATAAGAAGGCTTTGATAAGTGTGTCATTTTCCTTATTATTTAATTAATCTTACAACTTACTGTTTACACTAATAGTCATTATTACGGGGGGTTACCGGAGACCTGAAATTTATCTCAAGGGTTCCTATGTTAAAAGTTTGAGAGGCTGAGATAGAATGTGACAGTAGTTATGCAAGTACAGAGAGGTCATTTTCATCTATGTATAGCATGCGGTGAGCCTTCAACCAGTGACTGATCTCCCTTGTGATAACCAATATCAGAGCCCTAGGCCCTGTCTTTGTAGAGTCGGGATGTTGGGTGCTGTCTATAGTGATTTCTCAGTTTCTTGTGGTCAGATGATGAAATACTTTCTTGTGCTGAGCAGATGATTTCTGGTGGTTTTTCTTCTTCCTGTGTGAAATGCAGTCATGTAGTACAAGGTTAAACCAGCTGCAATTTCATCTACCATCTATAAAAGAAGGACCTTTTCCTCTGACCACCTATACAAGAATGACCTTCTCCACTGACCACCTATACAAGAAGGACCTTCTCTGCTGACCACCTATAAAAGAATGACCTTCTCCACTGACCACCTATACAAGAAGGACCTTCTCTGCTAACCACCTATAAAAGAAGGACCTTCTCCACTGACCACCTATAAAAGAAGGACCTTCTCCACTGACCACCTATACAAGAAAGAACTTCTCCACTGACCACCTATACAAGAAAGAACTTCTCCGCTGACCACCTATACAAGAAGGACCTTCTCTGCTGACCACCTATAAAAGGACCTACTCCACTGACCCCTTATAGAAGGACCTTCTCCACTGACCATCTATACAAGAAAGACCTTCTCCGCAGATCACCTATACAAGAAGGACCTTCTCCACTGATCACCTATAAAAGGACCTTCTCCACTGACCATCTATACAAGAAAGACCTTCTCCACTGACCATCTATACAAGAAAGACCTTCTCCACTGACCATCTATACAAGAAAGACCTTCTCCACTGACCATCTATACAAGAAAGACCTTCTCCGCAGATCACCTATAAAAGGACCTTCTCCACTGACCATCTATACAAGAAAGACCTTCTCCACTGACCATCTATACAAGAAAGACCTTCTCCGCAGATCACCTATACAAGAAGGACCTTCTCCACTGATCACCTATACACCTATATAAGAAGGCTTCGATAAGCGTGTCATATTCCTTATTCTTTTATCACTCTTCACAGTCTAGTACATACTATTTACACACATATATATATATGAGCTGTAGATAATTTATTTCCAGGGGTTACCTGAGATTTATCTTAAGGGTTCCAGTTTGAGAGGTTGAGTTAGTGTGACAGTAGGGACAAAAGTACAGAGAGCTAATTTTCATCTATGTATAGCATGCAGTGAGCCTTCAAGCAGTGACTGATCTTTGTAGAGTTGAGATTTTGAGTGCGGCCTATAGTGATTTCTCAGTTTCCTGTGGTCAGGTGATGAAATACTTTCTTCCGCTGAGCAGATGATTTCTGGTGGTTTATCTTCTTCCTGTGTGAAATGCAGACGTGTTAGAGTCAAACCAGCCGGACTTTCAGGTTGTTGGTGGGGGAGATGTGGTTACCATGGGTTATCGCACGTCGCTCAGGGGAAATGTTATTCTGTGGAGCTGTGCATGGAAGGAAAGTTCAGACTCTGCATTGTTCTTGTGAGGGACATCAATTTTCCCATAGGTCGGCACAAGGTGACAACAGTCCAATTTTCTGTTGTGTTGCGCTGATGATCTTGGATACGTTATTTTTAAGTGTCAATCCACTCAAAAGCAATGTTTCAGTATACTATTGGTGTCTGGTGAGCCTTTTGAGGTCTCCAGCTCCTGGATCTCAGTTCTGTGGTTCCTGGCTCTGTTCTGGTTACCCTGGGGGGGGGCTTCCCTTATTCTTGTTGCAGTTAAAGTGGACCTTGCATAGTTCCCATGGCTTAAGAGTATGTCAGCCTTACCAGGTCACATTATTTTAAATGAAAAAAAAATACTTTTTTATTGCTGTGAAAAAAACATGTACAAGTATGTAGCACTTCTTGAAGTGGTTCACAATGACCCTGAAGAATTGTCAGGTTAACATTTCCATCTCGGGGTCTGGTTCTTGGTGAGTGGTTGAGTGGAAAATTAGTTGAGCATCGGTCACTTTAGTCTTTTTACTTTTTTATTGTTCAACTTAAAGGAGAGAGGAATTATGGGTGCAGGATACCCCAAAAAAAGCACAAAAATAGTTAAACTTATATCAGCATGCCCTTTAACAGCAGCCTCTTGGTAGTTGGTGTCTGTGTGACCAGCCAGACAGATAGATGATCACAGTCACAATCTTTCTCGAGTTGCAATGGATTTCCCCCTCTAATCAGTCTGTCCCATGACCCTCAGATTGCAGTCAAAGATATCTTGATTTATAGGCAATTAATCCATCTTCCAGTGCCTATGCTTAGCTTCCACCCAGCAGCAAGATTTCTTACAGAAGCTCCTTCCCGGGAGACAACCTTTGGCCCAGCTTACGCCAACAGGCAGCAAAAAACCTTGGACGAGGCCCGAGAGAGAGAAGACGGCGTCCTCTCCAGGCAGAAGGTACAGAAGACTCTGGAAAAGGGCTGCAAATATTTATCATCTCTGCAAACCATACATGCTGGGGGATTTGTTGGGTCAGGCAGATATTCCTAAGGCCGAACTCCAGGAAAATGAAAAATACTCGTGAAGTTCATATGTCCCCACTCTGCGCTCAGGTGAAAAAGCAAATCTGTATAAAAATCAAACCACACCATTAGTAAGGGGTAGGTAAAACAGCCCTCTTACTGCCGCTACATTCAAATACCCACATAAATATCACATTAATAAAAATAAACACAACATTCTTTTACAATGCAGCGCTGTGATCTCAAACCCCCAGTGTTCCTATAACCATGGTGAAAATCAATCAAAAGCCAATATTAAAGTTCATGAAACTACTTGTGTATCCAACATTCTCCTCATCCAGTGTACAAAAACCTCCATGCAATCACCAGCGCCCTCCTTGCTTTACCACCTTCCCCAAAGGGCAAGGAACTCCTCAAATGTAAATGCCTCTCGTGCTATCGACAGTAATATATTATTTACCCCTAATGGGCACAGCAGGTGTACAGACACAGGAGCTCAGCGCAGGGATGGTGGGAACCCCTCATAATGGGCACAGCAGGTGTACAGACCCAGGAGCTCAGCGCAGGGATGGTGGGAACCCCTCATAATGGGCACAGCAGGTGTAGAGACCTGGGAACTCAGCACAGGGATGATGGGAACCCCTCCTAATGGGCACAGCAGGTGTAGAGACCCGGGAACTCAGCACAGGGATGGTGGGGACCCCTCATAATGGGCAAAGCAGGTGTACAGACCCAGGAACTCAGCACAGGGATGGTGGGGACCCCTCATAATGGGCACAGCAGGTGTACAGACCCGGGAACTCCAGCAGAGGGATGGTGGGGACCCCTCATAATGGGCACAGCAGGTGTACAAACCCGGGAACTCAGCACAGGGATGGTGGGGACCCCTCATAATGGGCACAGCAGGTGTACAGACACAGGAACTCAGTACAGGGATGGTGAGTGCCCCTCATAATGGGCACAGCAGGTGTACAGACCCAGGAACTCAGCACAGGGATGGTGGGGACCCCTCATAATGGGCAAAGCAGGTGTACAAACCCGGGAACTCAGCACAGGGATGGTGGGAACCCCTCATAATGGGCACAGCAGGTGTACAGACCCAGGAACTCAGCACAGGGATGGTGGGAACCCCTCCTAATGGGCACAGCAGATGTACAGACCCAGGAACTCAGCACAGGGATGGTGGGAACCCCTCATAATGGGCACAGCCGGGGTACAGACCCAGGAACTCAGCACAGGGATGGTGGGAACCCCTCATAATGTGTGCAGCAGGTGTACAGACCCGGGAAATCAGCACAGGGATGGTGGGAACCCCTCATAATGGGCACAGCGGATGTACAGACCCAGGAACTCAGCACAGGGATGGTGGGAACCCCTCATAATGGGCACAGCAGGTGTACAGATCTGGAAAATCAGCACAGGGATGGTGGGAACCCATCATAATGGGCACAGTAAGTGTACAGACCCGGGAACTCAGCACAGGGATGGTGGGAACCCCTCATAATGGGCACAGCAGGTGTACAGACCCGGGAACTCAGCACAGGGATGGTGTTTTGACTCTCCAGCGCCAGCTTCGTTTGGAGTTTATGCCATTCTAGTTTGGATGAGGGTACACCGCCCACCTGTCAGCGTCTAAACACACAGATTGTCCTCTTGTCTTAGATGACGGTAATATGACAGAACAGAGTATCAGCTCCTCCGGTCAGAACACTGACAGCCGCAGGTCAGTGGACATTAATTAGCAGACTTGTACGGTATAAATCCTCTGTGTAACATTTATTATGAATTGACCTCGGTTTCCCGGGAGAGTCAGCCAGCCTCAGTGTTTCACATCCCGGAGATGGATTTGGCACCTCATCCCTCAGTCCTCCAACGTCTTCCCGGAGGGATTTATTATCACCTCCCTGGTTGCTGTGTACAGTAAATTCTCCTCCTCCCCCACTATGAACACTAAATGACTGTCAGGGCTCCTTCACACCATTAGGCTCATTCACAAGAGCGCAGCAAGCTGTACACTGACAAAGGAGCATAGAGATCAATGACAGGCTGTGGCTGTGCACGCGTCGCCGCATGTCCAAGCGTTTACTTGTGTACAGATGTGCACCCCTGAAGGCAGAGACTTTGTCTATAGGGCTGCTCATCCTTCCCTGCACACAAGTAACCGCAACCTGTAATTTGTACAGCCGGCTTTATGGGAACACCTTTCATTCCTGAGTGCAGAGATATACCTGTGTGTCACGGTGTAGAGGTCTCTGCACCCCTTTGAATAAGCTCCAGTGTGGTGGTCTCCAAACTGTGGACCTTTGTTTTTATCCAGCCCTTGAGACACTATTCCTCCCACTGACACAATGATGAGGCACTATTCCTCCCACTGACACAATGATGAGGCACTATTCCTCCCACTGATACCAATGATGAGGCACTATTCCTCCCACTGACACCAATGATGAGGCACTATTCCTCCCACTGACACAATGATGAGGCACTATTCCTCCCACTGACACCAATGATGAGGCACTATTCCTCCCACTGACACCAATGATGAGGCACTATTCCTCCCACTGACACCAATGATGAGGCACTATTCCTCCCACTGACACCAATGATAAGGCACTATTCCTCCCACTGATACCAATGATGGGACACTATTCCCCCCACTGATACCAATGATGGGACACTATTCCTCCCACTGATACCAATGATGGGACACTATTCCTCCCACTGACACAATGATGGGACACTATTCCTCCCACTGACACAATGATGGGACACTATTCCTCCCACTGATACCAATGATGGGACACTATTCCTCCCACTGACACCAATGATGGGACATTTTCTTCTCCCAATGGCCACAGTCCAGCCCCTTTAAGTTTGATGGACAGTAAAGTAGCCCTTTGTGTAGAAAGTTTGGAGACTCTTGGTTTATAGACACAGTTCACTTGCACCATAAAAACTGCCTGTTGATGTGAATCGGTCCCACGCACGCACACAAATATGTAAACTGTGATCAAACCATGTGAGGTATGGGCACAAACGTCGGGGAGAGGGCAGTCATTTTATTACCAGACCTCCTGTGTAACTCTGATCTGATAACCTCTAAAGGCTTTTAAAGTGTCACACACGAGATTTTTATGTACCGTAGTTTGGCGCCATTACTGCGTATAATAGAGCTTTCTTTTGGTGGTATTTGATCCCCTCTGCGTCATTTCTGATCACCGCGACAAAAGAAGAGCGACAATTTTGCAAAAAAAACACAAATTTCTTACTTTTTGCTAAAATACAAATCCAAAAAAAAATATAAAAAAAAATTTTTTTTCATCGGTTTTGGCCGATTTATATTCTTCCTCATATTTGTGGTAAAAAAAAATTGCAATCGCCATTTATTGATTGGTTTGCGCAAAAGTGGCCGCATTTACGGATGATGAGAATTAATTTCTGGGGTTTTTATTTTTTTTTTTTTTACTAGTAATGGCGGCGATTTGCGATTTTTAGCGGTGCTGCGATATTGCAGCGGACATGTCGGACCATTTTGACACTTTTTTGGGACCATTGGCATTTATACAGCGATCAGTGCTATAAAAATGCATTGATTACTGTGTAAATGGCATTGGCAGTGAAGGGGTTAACCTGGGGGGGTGCTCTAAGGGTTAACTGTGTTCCCTGGGCGTTCTTACTGTGTGGGGACTGCCCTAGTAGGGGAAGGGGAGCGATCACAGCTTCCATATAGAGGAAGGCTGTGATCACAGCCCTTCCCCCTCTATGAGAACGGAGATGCGTGTTTACTTACATGGACCTCCGTTCTTTCACTGCGGGGGGGGGCATCGTGGGTAGCCGGTGGAGATCGAGTCCGCCGCACCCGCTCCCTGCCCCCCCCGAACACAGTGA
>BLSH010374259.1:311409-323619 GCA_018402905.1 Glandirana rugosa | reverse complement strand
CAGGGGGCGCGCTAAGGGTTAACTGTGTTCCCTGGGTGTGTTCTAACTGTATGGGGGATGCCCTAACAGGGGAAGGGAAGTTATCACAGCCTTCACGTAAAGGAAGGCTGTGATCACAGCCCTTCCCCCTCACACAGAGCGGAGGTCCGTGTTTACATACACGGACCTCCGCTCATTCGCTCCGGGGGGGGCATCGCGGGTGGCCGGCGGCAATCGAAGCCGCCGCACCCGCTCCCTGGCCCCCCCTGGACACAGTGAGCGCGCGGGCGCGCCTCCGGCGGCGCGCGCGCGCTCACTATACACGTTCCCGCAGCCGCCGTCGTATGACGGCGATTTGCGGGAACGAGCCACTTTGTCGCCGTCAATCGCCGATCGGCGGTCGGCAAGTGGCTAGAGCTTGCTAGGGGTTCCTCCAGAGGTTGCTAGGGGTTACTTGAGCAATGGTCAATTTCTACCTCTCAGATAAATTCCCAATGAAACCATTGATCTTATTATCTATCTGTAAGGGGGGTAATGCTTCCCAGTGACCACAAGGGTAAGGAGCATCCTTCCCATTGGCCATCACACTAATGTATCATGAGTTGTAGGTTTTTAATTTTTAGCAGGGGTTCCCCGAGATCGGGCAATTATTTCAAGGGTTCCTCGGTGTTGAAAAGGTTGTAAGAGGCTGATATAAACAGTCGGGAAGGAAAGAAGAAAAACGGGGGGACAAGGGGGAGCCGGAGCCAATAGTAAGGCTCCCAGACTTGCCCAAGTAAAGAAAGAGGCAGCTGTTTGGCACCCCAACGAGGGACAATACCAAAGAGCTCAAGAGTCCTGGAAGACGGCAGTTCAGGGAACTAGCTAAGAGCTCAAGCTAAAGTAGGGGCTGTGATGGTTGAGGGAAGAGGATAGATAAGTGAGGAGGGTGGGGGTGATCACAAAGAAGGGGTGGGAAAGAGCAAGAGAGAGGGGAAAAAAGGGGGTCAGATGAGGGTAAGGAGGAGGGAAGGAAACGGAGAGGGAAGGACAAAGGATATACTGCCTCTTTTTCAAGCCGCCTCCTCAATCGGCTTGAGAAAAAGGCGTTACCACCTTGAAACCTGTATCCAAGCCCCCATCAAGTGGTTTATTCCTCTACATGTGAGCGGTTTATTTCCTTTTTAATAAATTGATCTTCCATCCTGCATTTAGATGCCCCCTTTTGTGTTTGTTTGCATTAATTCAAGCCCCGTGTCTGTGTTTAATTCCTTTATTAGCTACTGTGTATCCTCTGGGCAGCCATATTTATTCATGACATACGCAAGCTTTGACTTCTCGGTCATGCCTTTGTGATCCTTTCATCATGCTGCAGTCAGGGTCTGCGTGATTGAAAACAATCTTGTGTAACGATTGGCAGCCAGAGACCAATTATCCGTGTCACGTCCGACTGGCGGCTCTCAATAATCACGATTTATATATGGGCCGCGTATTGTATTTCCATTCATATGAACGATGCAGCTGCTTGTTACATTAACAATCGTATTTTCTGCCGTATTTAATTTCATGCCGCTGTGTTTTCCCGCTTCTCATCCGGCCTCCTCCTGCGCTTCTCCTGCCTTCCACCGCCGCTCATTATTGATGAATGTGTTTTATCTCGGCTCGCGGAAGAAAAGAGGCCGTGAAATATTAATGGCTCTGCTGCAGCGCAAGGTCCCGATGAAATATTCAGCGGATTTATCACTGTGGCATCCTGACGCAGGACCCCGCGAAGAGAGAATATTTAAACCATAAGCCCTCATCCGCGGAGCCGAGCGTACCGGGCCTGGTGTCCGAAGTCTGGACTGTCTGTGTTGCGCTGGCACCAATTACAGTGCCTTAAAGTATTCATACCCCTTGAATTTTCCCACATTTTGTCAGGTTACAACCAAAAACATAAATGTATTTTATTGGGATTTTATGTGATAGACCAGTGTTTTTCAACTCCAGTCCTCAAGGCACACCAACAGTTCATGTTTTCAGGATTTCCCTCAGATGAAACAGCTGTGGTAATTACTAAGGCAGTAAAACTGATCAATTCACCTGTGCAAACTAATGGAAATCCTGAAAACATGACCTGTTGGTGTGCCTTGAGGACTGGAGTTGAAAAACACTGTGATAGACCGACACAAAGTGGCTCATAATTGTGAAGTGGAAGGAAAATGATAAATGATAGAAATAAATCTGTGAAAAGTGTGGGGGGCATTTGTATGGCGCCCCCTTTACTCTGATACCCCTAACTAAAATCTAGTGGAACCAATTGCCTTCAGAAGTAACCTAATTAGTAAATAGAGTCCACCTGTGTGTCATTTAATCTCAGTATAAATACAGCTGTTCTGTGAAGCCCTCAGAGGTTTGTTAGAGAACCTTACTGAACAAACAGCATCATGAAGCCCAAGGAACACACCAGACAGGTCAGGTCTAAAGTTGTGGAGAAGTATAAAGCAGGGTTAGGTTTTAAAAAATATCCCAAGCTTTGAACATCTCACGGAGTTCTGTTCAATCCATCATCGGAAAATGGAAAGAGTGGCACCACTGCAAGCCTACCAAGACATGGCCGTCCACCTAAACTGACCGGCCGGGCAAGGAGAGCATTCATCAGTGAAGCAGCCAAGAGGCCCCCATGGTAACTCTGGAGGAGCTGCAGAGATCCACAGCTCAGGGGGGAGAATCTGTCCACAGGACAACTATTAGTCGTCCTCTCCACAAATCTGCCCTTTATGGAAGAGTGGCAAGAAGAAAGCCATAAGAAGTCCTGTTTGCAGTTCAAGAAGCCATGTGGGGGGCACAGCAAACATGTGGAAGAAGGGGCTCTGCTCAGATGAGACCAAAATTCAACTTTTTGGCCCAAAAGCAAAACGCTATGTGTGGAGGAAAACTAACACTGCACATCACCCTGAACACACCATCCCCACCGTGAAACATGGTGGTGGCAGCATCATGCTGTGGGGATGCTTTTCTTCAGCAGGGACAGGGAAGCTGGTCAGAGTTGATGGGAAGATGGATGGAGCCAAATACAGGGCAACCTTAATAGAAAACCTGTTAGTTTGCAAAAAATTGAGACCGGGGCGGAGGTTCACCTTCCAGCAGGACAACGACCCTAAACATCCAGCCAGAGCTACAATGGAATGGTTTAGATCAAAGCATATTCATGTGTTAGAATGGGCCCAGTCACAGTCCAGACCTAAATCCCATTGAGAATCTGTGACAAGACTTGAAAATTGCTGTTCACAGACGCTCTCCATCCAATCTGACAGAGCTTGGGGTATTCTGCAAAGCAGAATGGGCAAAAATGTCCTCTCTAGGTGGGCAAAGCTGGCAGAGACTTCCCCAAAAAGACTTGCAGCTGTAATTGCAGAGAAAGGCGCTTCTACAAAGTATTGCCTCCGGGGGGCGCCATACAAATGCCCCCCACACTTTTCACAGATTTATTTGTATCATTTATCATTTTCCTTCCACTTCACAATTATGGGCCACTTTGTGTCGTCTATCACATAAAATCCCAATAAAATACATTCACGTTTTTGGGTGTAACATGACAAAATGTGAGGAATCTCAAGGGGTACGAATACCTTTTCAAGGCTCTGTAGATGATTTATTTCCTTCTCCCAATGTGGAAAGCTCAAATCCAGGCTGACAAGCTAAAGTTGTTGGTTTTTTTTCAGTAAACTATTTGGTACTTTTTTACTTGCAGTTTACAGCTTTCACGTCTGTTGGCTCTTGCTCTCTTAGTGCCGCTCCCCTGAACTTCTGGTCTTCACAGGAAGGAGTCAGGCTGGGTTCACACTATTGCGAATTGGATGGAGATTGTGACTGGCTCTCTATGGAGCCGGTTCACACATTTCCGCTGCGGCTCCGGTGCGAATTTGCATAGGCATCCTGTGCGTCTTTTTTGGTCTGTTTCAGGTCTGAACTAAGCCCAAAATTCTGGCTGAAATCGGACCTGGAATGGGGACACACTGGGCCCCTGCTGGGAGCTGCGTCAGCATTAGATGTGAACCCAGTCTTAAAGTAGAACTATATAGGCAATACTCCCAAAATTTGGGGTTCTCTTTTATTTGCACTTTCAATGATCGTAAACGGGACAAATAGGGGAATTTCCCTAGCAGGGACACAGATAGTAAATATCTGACAGGGGTTCTAATCCCTCCCCACTCCATCCAAACTTAAAAAAAAAAGCTTTAACAGTGGACAGAGTGCAGTTTCTGGTCAGTCTGTTAGCTTGGAAAAGGGAGGGTGTAGGAGGATGGGGTGGTGCCTTACCAACCTAGGTAATGGGGCCGCGTGTTTCTATTCATGCTTAGCGTGATTTTGTTAAATCGACCTGCTCTGTGTAATGGTTTACACCATTACACAGTGTTCGAGTGCCCCCCATAGGAAGCCGCTTCCTGTGGGGGCACTTGTGCAGGCCCGATCCCGCACTGCTTGCTTCTATAGACACAGGCTGTTCCGATGCTGCTCACTGTGGTCTCAGTTCTTTCAAGAGCAAAATTGCTGGAACTGCTATGCCCACCCCTCCCCTCCTTCTGCCCATCACAGAAGCCTTTGCATTACATGAATTAATTTACAAAATACAAAGGCTTCTGTGAATGCGCAGCAGAGGGGAGGGGCAGGCATAGCTGCTTTGTGCGCTTCTCTCCTCTCAATCCTGTTTAGTGTGTTCTCAGAGGGTGCAATAAACCTGTCTCATATTAGAAATAGAGGTAAGTCCTAGAGGTGACATGCACCTTATTGGACTTAAAGTGGTTGTGAAGGTACAGGGTTTTTTACCTTAAAGAAAAAGTTTACCGTTTTAAAGATAGTAAATAAATGAGCCTGTAAAGCATTGCACCTGCAATCAGCAGATCCCGGATGCCATGCAGGACTCCTGCAGACTTGTCAGCGTATCTGTCTGCTCGTACCTCATATGGGAAGGCCGAGATACACTGACAGGAAGAGACAATTAACTACAAGTGTGCTGAACAGCTCCATGGTAGTTCATGGAGAACTACAAGCTGACAGCCGCCAAGGCTCTCCTGGCTCTGTCCCTCCTCACTGGCCAGATTGACACTGTCAGGAACCATGAATCAGACGGAGACAGAAAATGCAGTAAAAATCACACTTTTTAACAAACTGGTAAAAATGGTACAAATAGTAAATGTAGTCAAAACATAGCCAGGGTACGGTAGCCAAAGCGGGTAGTCGGAACAAGCCAGTAAATCAGGAAGCCAGAGATCAGCATAGTCAGAAGCAGCAGACAGGATCAGGAACCAGAAGGGACGTCAGCCAGGCAAGTCTTCAACAGGAACACAGCAGACAGTCTACAGATATGTTTGACCAAGGCGAAGGCATGGAAGGAATGAACCAGGCAGTTTAACCACTTCCCGCCCGGCCTGTAGACAAATGACGGCCGGGCGGTGGCTTTGTTATCCTGACTGGGTGTCTATTGACGTCCTCAGGATAACCCACGATCGCGCATTGCGGTGATCAGTGGTGCAATGTGTCAGTCTGATGCACTGCATTACCGATCTCGGTAAAGAGCTTCCATCGGAAACTCTTTACCACGTGATCAGCCATGACCAATCACGGCTGGCCACAGTGTAAACAGGAAGAGACGTTTATCTGCTTTTCCTCTACTTGCATCTGCAGATGTGAGTAGAAGAGAAACGATCGGCTGCTCTCTTGACACGGGGGGTCTGCACTAAACCTTTATCAGTGCAGCCCCCCTAGGATCGCCACACTGGACCACCAGGGAGCCCACCATCAGGAGGCCACCCAGGGACCACCAGGGAGACGATCTGGAGCCTACCCAGGGAGCCCACCCTAGACCGCCAGGTAAGCGGTGTACAGTGCACTGTAGGGATGGCACTGTGCCCATATGTGATGCCTGCCAGTGCCATCCCTAACAGTGCTATATCTCAGTTCCCACCAGTGCCACCTATCAGTGCTCATCCGTGCCGCATATCAGTGCCACCTATCAGTGCTGCTTATCAGTGCCACCTATATGTACCTTATCAATGACCATCAGTGCCACCGCATCAGTGCTAATATGTACTGCCTCATCAGTGCCCATTAGTGAAGGAGAAAATTTACTTATTTACAAAATTTTGTGACAGAAACCGAGAAAACTTTTTTTTTTTTTTTCAAAATTTCCAGCCTTTTTTTATTTGTAGCACAACAAAAAGAAAAAACACAGGGGTGATCAAATGCCACCAAAAGAAAGCTCTATTTGTGGAAACAAAATGATAAAAATGTAATTTGGGTACAGTGTTGCATGACCGCGCAATTGTCATTCAAAGTGCGACAGCTCTGAAAGCTGAAAATTTTGTCTGGGCAGGAAGGGTGGTAAGTGCCCGGTATTGAAGTGGTTAAATAGCCAGAAGGGGCTGGCTGTAGGTTGCAGTGACGAGCAGGAAATGGTCACCAGGTGAGCCACTGCGGAACAATGAGTGCGGGCAATTAACCGACAGCTGAGCAATCTGAGCACTGAGAAGGGAGGACTGAGAGCCCAACCCTGAGAGATAGTCAATGCTGCTGTCAATAAATCCAATGATGAGGGGGTGGGGCTGAGCCCTGCCCTTGGTATCAGCAGTGTCAACAATGTCTGCCCTTAGCTCAGGCATGCAGGAAGGAGGTTATGCTTAGCTGAGAGTGACCCTTCTCCCATGAAGTCTCCAGGGATGTACAATATCATTTTGGCCTAGGCCAGCAACTAAAGTAATTAAAAAAAAGATACAAATACATATTCTTTGATTGTTCTGTGCGTGCGCGGACAGCCAGGGAAAGCAACGAATATGGAGATGTGCCTCAGGGCTCTGTAGGGTCCCAAGCCCTGAGGAAGATCTGTGCAGACACAGGGGGCAGGAAGAATGTCTCACCTAGCTAATGATTGAAGAAATGCTGCTTGGCGGCACAGTGGTGTAGTGAATAGCACTTTTACCTAGCGGCAAAAGGGTCGCTGGTTCGAATCCCAACCACGACACTGCCTGCCTGGAGTTTGCATGTTCTCACTGTGCCTGCGTGGGTTTCCTCCGGGTACTCTGGTTTCCTCCCACACTCCAAAAACATGCTGGTAGGTTCATTGGCTCCTCTTTAAATTGTCCCTAGTATGTGTATGAATGTGAGTTAGGGACCTTAGATTGTAAGCTCCTTGAGGGTAGGGAGTGATGTGAATGTACAATGTATATGTAAAGCGCTGCGTAAATTGACGGCGCTATACAAGTACCATAAATAAATAAATTACTTTGCTAATTAAAAAAAAAATGTAAGGGGGGGGGGGGGAGTCAGGGTGGCACTGCATGACCACTTTAGAAATAGTCTGTTTTTAAAAAAGTTGGCACTGCAGCTGCTCGCTTGTGGGCTGTCTCTCTCTAATTGACACTTAGGAAGTGGGAGGGGGGGTGCGGTCCCTCTTTTGATAATTTAGCCATGTATGTTTTGGATATAACAGCATGACATCCTTTTTACTGGATAACAAAGAAGATCCGTTAAAAATTTGCAGTTTGCAGACTACAGAGCACCCCCTTCTGGCTGGAGGCAGCAAGTATTATTGGTCACCCTAAGAAACAAAAGATGAGAAGTTGAAATGAAGACTTTTTTTGTGTTTGTTTTGTCAGATTTTCCCGCCATCCTTGTCAGCCTAATGTTATTTGTTTTTTTTGTTAATGGACTCTTTCTGGCGTCCCCGGCGCTCATTTCCCCAGGGTCGGTATCTCTTCATCCTCTCAGATTTTCTTCCCCAATTCTAGAGCAGAACGGCTCAATTGTCTCCGTGTCTCGCATTCTCACAGCCTTGTGAAGCTCCATTTAGCGATTGATTCCATTTCCCCCGGCCTCTCGGGGACGATCGGAAACAATCCAAGCTCGCCTCGCCTGTCACTCACAAAGGGGGTCCTGTCCCCGGGGGAACGGCCATTACTGCGCGCCGCTCTGGATCCGTTATCACAGAGAGCAGGAGCCCCACCATTTCCCCTCATATTATTCTGCGTAATTAGGAAATTTATTTTTAGAGTAGCAGTGACATTGTTCTTTATCTGCTAATTAGAATCAGCAGCCGGCGTAGACTTCTTCTCCGAGCCCGGGGGGGGGGCATCACCTTCGGCTTACCGAGAATAACCTGCGAGCAACGCTCTGCATTCGCCCAGCACTCAGCTAACCTCTCCCTAATGGTAAACTAAAACCAGAGGTCTCCGTGTGACACGTCACCATTTATATGTGGGAGCATCCAATCAATGGGAGTACAGTCATTGGATTATACATAGGATAGACATAGAGAGAGAACACTGAAATACCTTCACCCTCCACTTTAGTAACTAGCAAATAATAATCAGCCAATCAAATGGCAGCAATGCAATGCGTTTAGACACGGTGAAGACGACTTGCTGAAGTTCAAACCGAGCATCACAATGGGGAAGAAAAGTGGATTTAACCACTTCAGCCCCGGAAGGATTTACCCCACTTCCTGAACAGAGCACTTTTTGTGATTCGGCACTGCATCGCATTTTTCTGACAGTTGCGCGGTCGTGCGACGTTGTACCCAAACAAAATTAGCGTCCTTTTTTCCCCACATATAGAGCTTTCTTTTGGTGGTATTTGATCGCCTCTGCGTTTTTTTATTTTTTGCGTTAACAAAAAAAGCAACAACTTGGAAAAAAAAATAAAAAATGTTTCTACTTTTTGCAATAATATCCAAAAAAAATAATTATATATATATATTATATAAAAAAATGTGTTCATCAGTTTAGAGCAGTGGTTCTCAACTCCAGTCCTCGGGACCCACCAGCAGGCCAGATTTTAAGTATTACCTTGGGGAGATGCAGACTAGAATACTGCAATCACTGAGCAGCAAATGATATCACCTGTGATGTATTTCAGTTATCCTGCAAACCTGACCTGTTAGTGGGTCCCGAGGACTGGAGTTGAGAACCACTGGTTTAGACCGATATGTACTCCTTAACATATTTTTGGTAAAAAAAAATCGCCATAAGGTTATATTGATTGGTTTCGCAAAAGTTATAGCGTCTACAAACTATGCAAATTAATTTATGGCGTTTTTTATTTATTTTTTTAGTGATGCACTGAAATTTCGGCCGCCGAAAATTATCAGACGAAAACTGTGTTTTTGCTATGCTGCCGAAATAAAAACAAAATTGCCGATGCCGAAAGGGGGCGGGCCCATTGCGGGGGGCGTCCTCCACTCCCTCCTCCTCCCCGCGATCTCCGTGTGTCATGGAGCTGAATTACACAGGCTGCAGTAACAATGTCCCGCCTCCTGTGATAGACGGCACACTGATCCAATGGCGGGACATTGTTACTGCGGCCCGGGCAATTCAAATCCACTCCATGACACACGGAGATCGCCGGGGGCGGATCGAGTAACTGTGCTGGAACAGTGAAGGGGGTCCGGTGCACAGAGAGGATAACAGGCCGGCTGGGCTCTGAGAGCCGGGAGGAGCGGAGGAAGAAGAGGAAGCATTATTGTCCGGCCGGAGACGCTCCCCATCCCAGTGTGTGGCACTGAGCACAGGACAGGTATGAGAGCTGAGCCTATCTATCTGCATGGCTCTCTTCTATCACTCTACACCCTGTGTGCTGTCCTTAGATGTCCTCAGTCTCTAACCATCTCTTGTATCATGTCTGCAGTCTCTAACCATCTCCTGTATCATGTCTGCAGTCTCTAACCATCTCCTGTATCATGTCTGCAGTCTCTAACCATCTCCTGTATCATGTCTGCAGTCTCTAACCATCTCCTGTATCATGTCCTCAGTCTCTAACCATCTCTTGTATCATGTCTGCAGTCTCTAACCATCTCCTGTATCATGTCCACAACCTGCAGAGACTGCAGACATGATACAAGAGATGGTCAGAGACTGCAGACATGATACAAGAGATGGTTAGAGACTGCAGACATGATACAAGAGATGGTCAGAGACTGTGGACATGGTACAAGAGATGGTTAGAGACTGCGGACATGTCCATAAAGAGGACCGGTCATCCTTATTCCTATTACATGGGGTGTCTCCATAAAGAGGACCTGTCATCCCTTATTCCTATTACATGGGATGTCTCCATAAAGAGGACCTGTCATCCCTTATTCCTATTACATGGGATGTCTCCATAAAGGGGACCGATCACCCCTTATTCCTATTACATGAGATCTCTCCATAAAGAGGACCGGTCATCCTTATTCCTATTACATGGGATGTCTCCATAAAGAGGACCTGTCATCCCTTATTCCTATTACATGGGATGTCTCCATAAAGAGGACCTGTCATCCCTTATTCCTATTACATGGGATATCTCCATAAAGAGGACCTGTCATCCCTTATTCCTATTACATGGGATCTCTCCATAAAGAGGACCGGTCACCCCTTATTCCTATTACATGAGATGTCTCCACAAAGAGGACCTGTCATCCCTTATTCCTATTACATGGGATGTCTCCATAAAGAGGGCCTGTCATCCTTATTCCTATTACATGGGATGTCTCCACAAACGGGACCGGTCATCCCTTATTCCTATTACATGAGGTCTCTCCATAAAGAGGACCGGTCATCCCTATTCCTATTACATGGGATCTCTCCATAAAGAGGACCGGTCACCCCTTATTCCTATTACATGAGATCTCTCCATAAAGAGGACCTGTCATCCTTATTCCTATTACATGAGATCTTTCCATAAAGAGGACCTGTCATCCCCTTATTCCTATTACATGAGATGTCTCCATAAAGAGGACCTGTCATCCCTTATTCCTATTACATGGGATCTCTACATAAAGAGGACCGGTCATCCCTTATTCCTATTACATGGGATGTCTACATAAAGAGGACCGGTCATCCCTTATTCCTATTACATGGGATCTCTCCATAAAGAGGACCTGTCATCCCTTATTCCTATTACATGAGATCTCTACATAAAGAGGACCGGTCATCCCTTATTCCTATTACATGAGATCTCTACATAAAGAGGACCTGTCACCCCTTATTCCTAATACATGGGATGTCTCCATAAAGAGGACCAGTCATCCCTTATTCCTATTACATGAGATCTCTACATAAAGAGGACCTGTCACCCCTTATTCCTATTACATGGGATGTCTCCATAAAGAGGACCTGTCACCCCTTATTCCTATTACATGGGATGTCTCCATTAAGAGGACCGGTCATCCTTATTCCTATTACATGGGATGTCTCCATAAAGAGGACCGTCATCCCTTATTCCTATTACATGGGATGTCTCCATAAAGAGGACCTGTCATCCTTATTCCTATTACATGGGATGTCTCCATAAAGAGGACCTGTCACCCCTTATTCCTATTACATGGGATGTCTCCATAATGAGGACCGGTCACCCCTTATTCCTATTACATGGGATGTCTCCATAAAGAGGACCGGTCATCCTTATTCCTATTACATGAGATCTCTCCATAAAGAGGACCTGTCATTCCTCATTCCTATTACATGGGATGTCTCCATAAAGAGGACCTGTCATCCCTTATTCCTATTACATGGGATCTCTCCATAAAGAGGACCGGTCATCCCTTATTCCTATTACATGGGATGTCTTCGTAAAGAGGATCGAACATCCCTTATTCCTATTACATGGGATGTTTACATTCCTTGTAATAGGAATAAAAGTTATTAAAAAAATGTAAAAAGAAAGTGTCAAAGTAGAAAAATAAAAGTAAAATAAACAATAAAAAAAATATATATTTAAAGCGCCCCTGTCCCCGTGAGCTCACTCACAGAAGCGAACGCATAATTGGGTCACGCACCCATATGCAAACGGCTTTCAAACCACACATGTGAGGTATCGCAGCGAACGTTAGAATGAGATCAATAATTCTAGCGCTAGACCTCCTCTGTACCTCTAAACGGGTAACCTGTAAAAAATGTTAAAGTGTTGCCTATGGGGATTTTTAAGTACTGAAGTTTGGTGCCATTCCACGAGCATGTGCAGTTTTAAAGCGTGACATGTTAGGTATCTATTTACTCAGTGTAACATCATCTTTTATATTATGCAAAAAAATGGGCTAACTTTAGTGGGTTTTTTTTTTGTAATGCATAAAAGTGTTTTGTTTTTTTTAAAAACACATTTGAAAAATTGCTGCGCTAATACCATGTGAGATAAAAAATTGCAACAACCGCCATTTTATTCCCTAGGGTCTTTGCTTATATATATATATGTGACACCAAACTTTCGGCAAACGTATACCCACGCACTGGGTTAATACGC
>BLSH010374259.1:283476-301963 GCA_018402905.1 Glandirana rugosa | reverse complement strand
CCACCCACTGACACCCCTCACCCACCCACTGACACCCCACAGCCACCCACTGACACCCCACAGCCACTCACTGACACCCCTGTATCCTAATCGTGATGCATCGTGATATCGAATCGAATAGTTGACCTAATCGAATCGTGAGGCCAGTGAAGATGCGCACCCCTAGTATGGATATTGGGGCTTTCTTTCTTTTCCGTGAATCAGCACTCATATATCATTTTCATAGGGAGCCATTAATATAGAAATTATTTTTGGATTTACTGACGCTTTAACCTCCTTTTTGTCCCCATCAAGGTAATGATATGCAGCGAGGTGATTGGATGAGTCTTAGTGATTGTGTTTTGTTTTTTTCCCTCTCAGGGAGGAGGAGGAGCAGCTGCGGAATAAGATCCGAGCGGACCACGAGCGCGCCCTCCAGGAGGCCAAGGAGAAGTTAAAGAAGTCTCGGGATGAGATCCGAGCCGAGATCCAGACTGAGAAGAGCAAGCTGATAGAAGAAATGAAGAAAAAAGATAATCCGCCCTTACCGCTGGCACCCGTCCCCAACCTACCTGAGCTGAAGAACGGTGACCCTGGGGACCCAGACACCCGAGAGAAGCGGGATAAAATCAAGGAGGTGAGAGGGGGGAATGGGCAACTCTGGGCACATAAAAATAAGGGGGACCCCAAAAGAGGAGGATTGGGGCTGCTCTGTGGGCAAGCATGTCCCCCTCATGGGTATACTCTTAGGCTCCATTCACACCTGGGCATTCTGAAGCGTGGTAAATTCTGCCCCCAGCTACATCATTAACCTGGTCTCAAAATACCAACCTAATCGTCCTCTTCGTTCCTCCCAAGATCTCCTGCTCTCCATCTCCCTCATTCCCTCCTCCCATATTCTCCTCCAGGACTCCTCCCGAGCCTCTCCCATCCTCTGGAACTCCCTACCCTAATCTGTCAGGCTGTCTCCAAATCCACTTTTAGGCGATCCCTGAAAACTTTTCTCTTCTGGAAAGCCTATCCTGCCTCCACCTAACAACTGCACTTTTTATTTTCGCCATCAGCTCATCCCCCACAGTTATTACCTCTCGTATCACTTGGCCCTCCCTTCTAGATTGTAAGCTCTAATGAGCAGAGCCCTCTTATTCCTCCTGTATTGAAAATTGTATTGTAATTGTACTGTCTGCCCTAATGTTGTAAAGGGCTGCGCAAACTGTCGGCGCTATATAAATGCTGTATAATAATAATAATGCGTTTAGGATGCCATTATTTCTCAATGGCACCCCAAACGCGGTGCAATTTTGCCGCAAATGTTGGACGACAAATCGCGGAAAA
This sequence comes from Glandirana rugosa, assembly GCA_018402905.1. Classification (NCBI taxonomy): domain Eukaryota; kingdom Metazoa; phylum Chordata; class Amphibia; order Anura; family Ranidae; genus Glandirana; species Glandirana rugosa. The sequence goes on along the minus strand of BLSH010374259.1, from coordinate 300,649 downwards.
CAAAATCGCAGGACGCGTGCCAGCCAAAAGAAGTTCTTTCGGTCAACACGCGTCCCGCAATTTTGTTTGTGCCGCGATTGTCGCATGACAAATCGCGCAATCGCTCCGCGTTTGGTGCTGTTGAGAAATAATGGCATTTTGCTGCGGTTAGTAAGCACGGGCAGGATCGCGGAGATTCCACCCACGACTCAGAACGCCCACGTGAGAATGGAGCCTCAAAGTGGTTCCAAAGGCTGAAGGTTTTTTACCTTCATGCATTCAATGCATACAGTGGGGGAAAATATTGATGGTCTCCCCTGCAGATTGTGTAAGTTCCCCCACTTACAAAGAAATGAAGGGTCTATAATTTTTATCATCGGTGTATTTTATATGATAGAGACAGGATATCAACCAAAAATCCAGAAAAAAACAACATGATACAAATGTTATAAATGGAGTTGCAGTTCAGTGAATAAAATAAGTATTTGATCCCCTACCAACCAATAATAATTCCAGCTCCCATAGACTGGCTACAGTGTGTGCTCATGTGGTACACAGATTATTCCTGTCAATGTAAGAAGGAGCTCCTAATGACAACTCATGTGTATAAAAGACACCTGTCCACAGAATTGCATTCTTCCACTCAAACCTCCCCATCATGGGCAACACCAAAGATCTGTCCAAGGACATCAGAGAGAAGACTGTAGACCTGCACAAGGCTGGAATGGGGCTACAAGACCACCAGCAAGAAGCTTGGTGAGAAGGAGACAACTGTTGGAGTGATTATGTGGAAGAAATACAAAATAACCATCAATCGCCCTCGGTCTGGAGCTCCATGCAAGGTTTCGCCTCATGGGGTGAGGATGGTCATGAGAAAAGTGAGGGATCAGCCCAGAACTACACGGGAGGAGCTTGTGAATGATCTCAAGGCAGTGGGGACCAAAGTCACCAAACAAACCATTGGTAACACAATACACCTCCATGGATTGAAATCCTGCAGCGCCCGCAAGGTCCCCCTCCTCAAGAAGACACATGTACAGGTCCAACTGAAGTTTGCTAATGAACATCTAAATGATTCAGAGAAGGATTGGGAGAAAGTTCTGTGGTCAGATGAGACCAACATTGAGCTCTTTGGCATTAAAGCGGAGTTCCACTCGGTTAAAAGTCAGCAGCTACCAAAAGGGTAGCTGCTGACTTTTAATAATCGAGCACTCACCTGTCCCTCGCTCCAGTGATGCAGCTGCCCGAAGGCTCGCTCTTCTCCCCCTCCCCTCGGCGGCGCCGGCATCACAAGTGTGGGCACCCGGCTTTGGCTTTAAAGCCAGGTGCGCACTGCACATGCGCAAGTCACGCTGCGCCTTGTGAATGGCATATCTTCTGGGATCTGTGATGTGTCCCAGAAGATCGCCGAGAGGGAGGGGAGGAAGGTGGACTTCCTTCCGGAGCCGCGGCTCTAGGAGAGGAAGTGCACTAGGGACTCCGTGAAAACAGGGTCTCCGGGGGCCCCCCAAAAAAATGACATGTCGGGGGGGGGGGGGGTCACCTTCCCTTAAAGCAGAAGTTCCACTTTTGGGTGGAACTCCGCTTTAACTCGACTCGCCATTTTTGGAGGAAGAAAAATGCTGACTATGACCCTAAGAACACCATCCATACAGTCAAGCACGGAGGTGGAAACATTATGAAGCTTTTTTGTCTGCTAAAAGTACAGGCTGACTTGGCCATGTACAGTGGAACCTTGGATTATGAGCAGGATTTGTTCCAGAAGCATGCTTGTAATCCAAAACACTTGTATATCAAAGCAAGTTTCCCCATAGGAAACAATGGAAACTCAGATGATTCATTCCACAACCACTTTCAAAAATAGGAGAGTCAATCAGCACAAACTAAGCAGTAACACAGTAGTTGTAGCAGCTGAACAATATAGGATAATTTATCTGATCCCAAGCCAAGTAATATCATAAAGAAAAGTGCAGCACTATAAATAATTATAAAATTATATCTCAGTCCATAAAAATAGTCCAATAAAACACCGCCAGTGTCCATAAGGAGCAGATCACATAAAAAGTGCTTCTGTGCATTCCACCACCAATATAAGGATGGCCGCTCACCTCACCCAATGGACCCTCGATAAAGGGTCAAGCTCTCTCTTAGCCCCTTACATGGGGAACAGAGTGTACTTCAATCAGGGACCGGATGCGGCTTCAATCACTTTCACTGGATGGCTCTGTACATCAAGTATTACATGTGATGTAAGAACAAATGCATAGTGCTTTCCGTATAGTACAATCAACGTTTAATATACATCAGGTATCCCCAGCAGCATGTCCGGCCTCGGTGGAGTTACATCAGGTGTCCCCAGCAGCATGTCTCCTTACATCAGGTGTCCCCAGTGGCTTGTCTCCTTACATCAGGTGTCCCCAGCGGCGTGTCCAGCCTTGGAGTTACCAAAAAGGTATATGACAAGGATCGGTAATGCTCCTCATATCCGTTATTAAAGATGTCCGCTCCTCCTCCTAATCTTTCTGTATTCCCTCTCAGCAGCCGGAGGCGTTGTACACATAAATCCGGGCTCTGTCTGCCGATTGTCTAGGAGCTCAGAGAAACACGTCCTCTCCCGAGGCTGTCCCTGAGCTCCCTGACAAGCGGCAGACAGCCCGGATTTATGTGTACAACCCCTCCGGTTGCTGAGGGGGGATACAGAGAGATTAGGAGGAGGAGCGGACATCTTTAATAACGGATAGGAGGAACATTACCGATCCTTGTCATATACCTTTTTGGTAACTCCACCGAGGCTGGACACACCACTGGGGACACCTGATGTAAGGAGACATGCTGCTGGGGACACCTGATGTAACTCAACCGGGGCCGGACATGTTGCTGGGGACACCTGATGTATATTAAACTTTGATTGTACTATACGGAAAGCACTATGTGTTTGTTCTTACATCACATGTAATACTTGATGTCCGGAGCCATCCAGTGAAAGTGATTGAAGCCGCATCCGGTCCCTGATTGTAGTACACTCTGTTCCCCATGTAAGGGGCTAAGAGCGAGCTTGACCCTTTATCGAGGGTCCATTGGGGGAGGTGATCGGCTTTCCTTATATTGGTGGTGGAATGCACAGAAGCACTTTTTATGTGATCTGCACCTTATGGACACTATTTTTATGGACTGAGATATGATTTTATAATTATTTATAGCGCTGCACTTTTCTTTGAGATTCCACAACCACTGCTTGTCTATGCAGTACTGTATGTGGTCAGAGGTGCGGGGGTGCTGGTGTATTCAGTACTGTATGTGGTCAGAGGTATGGGGGCGCTGGTGAATGCAGTACTGTATGTGGCCAGAGGCGCGGGGGCACTGGTGTATGCAGTACTGTATGTGGCCAGAGGTGCCGGGGCGCTGGTGTATGCAGTACTGTATGTGGCCAGAGGTGCAGGGGCACTGGTGTATGCAGTACTGTATGTGGTCAGAGGTGCGGGGGCGCAGGTGTATACAGTACTGTATGTGGCCAGAGGTGCGGGGGCACTGGTGTATGCAGTACTGTATGTGGCCGGGGGCACTGGTGTATGCAGTACTGTATGTGGCCAGAGGTGCCCGGGGCGCAGGTGTATGCAGTACTGTATGTGGCCAGAGGTGCGGGGGCGCTGGGGTATGCAGTAGTATATGTGGCCAGAGGTGCGTGGGTGCTGGTGAGGCTCGGAGACACTCGGGAACTGTTGACACTTTTGGGTGCTCTAAGCATCTCTGAGAGTCTCCAAGCATCTTTGAGCCTCACCAACGCCCCCACACCTCTGGCCGCATATGGTATTGCATACACAGAGGTTTGAGTCCTGCTCATCTTGCGAGACAGTGCTGGCGAAACCGAGTCAGGCTTTTTTTTTTTTTAAAAAACTTGTATTGCGAAATGCTCGTAAACCGCGTTACTCACAATCTGAGGTTCCACTGTACGTATTGCAAAATCTTGAATAAGAACCTTCTTCCCCAGAACACTGAAGATGGGTTGTGGATGGGTCTTCCAGCATGACAATGACCCAAAACATACCGCCAAGGCAACAAAGGAATGGCTCAAGAAGAAGCACATTAAGGTTATGGGGTGGCCTAGCCAGTCCCCAGACCTTAATCCTATAGAAAATTTATGGAGGGAGCTGAAACTTCAAGTTGCCAAGCGACAGCCAAGAAACCTTAAGGATTTAGAGAAGATCTGTAAGGAAGAGTGGAACAGAATCCCAAATCTGGTCACCAACTACAAGAAACATCTGACTTCTGTGCTTCCCAGCAAGGGTTTCTCCACCAAGTACTAAGGGGATCAAATACTTATTTTACTCGTTGAATTGCAACTCCATTTATAACATTTGTATCATGGGTTTTTTCTGGATTTTTGGTTGATCTTCTGTCTCTATCATCTAAAATACACTGATGATAAAAAATTATAGACCCTTCATTTCTTTGTAAGCGGGCAAACTTACAAAATCTACAGGGGAGCCAATAATTATTCTCCTGATAAAAAAATTTCCAATTTTTGGTGATTCGGCAAACTTTATACCGCGGAGGGATAATAGAAGACCCAATCCTCCTCAGACGCGTGATCCCGCCATAGAGGAGTATAGAAGGAGCTTTAGATTAGAAGCCCTGTGAATGGTGTGGCAGCGCTTTGTGTCGGTTTGTCTGGGTCACGTCCCCTCCGTCTTCTCCCTCCCTTCTATTACCTCATATATCCCTCATCCTTTTCCTCCCGCAGACCTCCTGACCCACCGCTCTCTCTCTCTCTTTCTGCCATGGTATCTGTGCCAGCCACTCACAGCTCCGTCTAATGGCAATTAAAAGCTTTTCTTCCTAACGAGGCTTCAAGCGCAGCAGGAGGGCCGCCAGTTCTGCTGCCAGCTGCCTGTCATTAGCTGCCTGTGAAGAGGGAGGTGGGGGTACGAAGCCTGAGTGGAGCGAAGCTGTCAGGATGGGGCACTACGGAGAGGCCATGATAGAAGAGGCATATGGGGGCAATAATGGCACCCACTGCTCCGAGCGGCGCTGCTTCTCATTTCAGGGGTTGTACAAAGCTACAGCCCGCTGACTTTGCCAGATCCAAATGACTCGTGTAATTAAACCTGTAATTTAATAGTGAATGTTAATGGTGGGGGGTGGGGTGGGGGGGCTGTACAGCCTTTACTTGTTTCTTCAAGAAATGAAGATGTTGGGCTGGTTACCCCTGGACCCTGTCTGTTGCCCGTCACGTATTTGCAATGTTCAGCAAGGGCTTCATGAGAGCACCGGTAAGTAGTTGTCTGAGTCTCCAGTAATGGTCAATGAGCATGCAAATCCATTACCTTCTATTTCTGAAGCGCTTTTCTCCCTCGAGACTCAGGGTCACTTCACACCACATGCAGTCCAGTGCGGTTTTTTTTTCTGCAACAAAAACGCATGGAAAGTAGGTTATATGGTTTTCAATGGCATAGTTCACACCAGTGCAGTCAGTTCCAGTGTGTTCTGGTTCCAGAAAAAAAAAAGTAGAACATGCTGCATTCTTTCTGCACTGAACTGTACTGGAACGCGGTAAAACGCATCAAAAACGCACCTAAATGCACCAAAAACGCACTGGAACTCACGTCCTTATTTTAGGTGAAGAAAAAAAGAGGGGAAAAACTGCACTGGACTGCATCAAAGCATCAAAAACGCACTGGAACGTACCAAAAAACGCGTCAAAAATGTGCATGCAGAAAAGCATCCAGACTGCGTTTCTATGGTGTGAACTGGCCCTCAAAGCGCTTTATCTGCTGTTGGGTGGGATAGCGAGGCAGCCATCTTCGGCTCTTACAGTAGAATATTTTGTAGTGGTTCACCAAAATGAAAATTCTGTACCGAAGCCGAAAATTCAGGATGCACTTGGCCGAAAATCGAAACCAAAATGGACAGTTTTTAAAAATCTTTCAAAAAAAAAATGAAGGATCGCCCCTCCTGTGCAGTATCGCGTGAGTATATATATATATATGTGTGTGTATATATACATATATATATATATATGTGTGTGTGTATGTGATTCTGCACTTATGCCTGCAGGGGGCGCGCGCCGCCGGGGGCCCGCTTCTGCAGTGATAACTCACAGCAGAAGCTGATCTGCGGGTGCCGGGCAATGGATGTCCGCCGGCACCCACCAATTGTCACCAAAAACGGAGCACTGCCTATGTGAACAAGGCAGAGCTTGTTCTGAATTGGGGGGTGGATTTTGTTTGTCTGCAAAGCGGGGAATAAAATCCATCACCTGCATTAGTACAGTGGTTCTTAACTCTGTCCCCCCCGACAGGCCATGTTTTCGGAATTTCTCTTAGATAAAGCAGCTGTCCAAGACTTTGGGGTTGATTTACTAAAGCTGGAGAGTGCAAAAACGGGTGCAGCTGTGCATGGTAGCCAATCAGCTTCTAACCTCAGCTTGTTCAATCAAGCTTTGACGCTAAAACCTTGAAGCTGATTTCTGTGTGGAGCTGCACCAAATTTTGTACTTTATGGCCTCATACACACGGGCGTATATAAAATAATAAACAAAATGTCAGGCCCGACGTCAAGGAAAAAAAGTTGACGTTTTTCGGCGTTATGCATTGGCGTTTTTGAGCGCTGGTGAGCGTTGGCGTCAATAGACGTTTTTTTTTTAAAAAATCATTCCTCTGCTATTTTTCAACCTAAAAACGTTGGCGTCAAAAAACGCCGGTACAATATTAGGTGGCGTTTGTTGGCGTCTGTTGGCGTCTCGTGGCGTTTTGCGGCGCTTTTTGACGTTGATGCAGCCAAGGAACGCGCTGGTCGTGGGTTCTCTGATACGCCGACGCCATCTACAGCTCAAAAACGCCGACGTTTTTTATGTGGCCATTGTCTAACATGGGGAGCAGAAAAAAACGTCAGTAGACGCCGGCGTCAAAAAACGCCCGTGTGTATGAGGCCTTAAGCTTTAGTAAATCAACCCCAGTGACTCTGATTTAAAGCACCTGTGCAAGGTAAAGGAAAACCTGCAAATATGGCCTGTTGGGGGTACTTGAGGACAGGGTGGAGAATCGCTGCCTTAGTATAAGCTCCTCCCACAGTACACACATAAACATGTCAGGCACACAGTTAACTCCTTGCTGGCCCCTGATGTTAACCCCTTCCCAGCCGGTGTCAATACAGTGACAGTGCATATTATTAGCACTGATCACTGTATTAGTGTCACTGGTTCCCAAAAAAAAGTGTCAGTGTCCAGTTGTCTGCAGCAATATCTCAGTCCCACTGATCGCCTCCATTACTAATATAAACAGAAATAAATAAAAACTCCAGTATATATCCCATAGTTTGTAGACATTGTAACCTTTGCGTAAACCAATCAATATAGGCATACTGGAATTTTTTTTTTTTTACCAAAGACATGTACAGAATACATTTTGGCCTGAATTTATGAAGAAATTTGATATTTTTACATTTTCTTATTGGATATATTTTATAACAAAGTAAAAAATATTGGGTTTTTTCCCAAAATTCTCTTTTTTGTTTTCGTTTCGTTTTTATCACAAAAATTCAAAAACCAAAAATTCAAAAACCACGGAGGGGATCAAATGCCACGCCCGCGCAATTGTCAGTTAAAACAGTGCAGTGACGAATCGCAAAAAATGGACTGGTCACGAAGGGGGGTAAATCTTCCAGAGGGGTCAAGTGGTTATATATTGTATATATACCATATTTAATGGCTTATAACACGCACCTTAATTTTAAGAGGGATGTTTCAGGGAGGGAAAAAAAAACATACATTTTAAATAAAGAACTTCGAAGCAAAATAAGGGTCAGTGCCCATCAATGCAGCTTCACCAGTGCCCATCAATGCAGCTTCACCAGTGCCCATGAATGCAGCCTCACCAGTGCCCATGAATGCAGCCTCACCACTGCTCATGAATGCAGCCTCACCACTGCCCATGAATGCAGCCTCACCACTGCCCATGAATGCAGCCTCACCACTGCCCATGAATGCAGCCTCACCAGTGCCCATGAATGCAGCCTCACCAGTGCCCATGAATGCAGCCTCACCAGTGCCCATGAATGCAGCCTCACCAGTGCCCATGAATGCAGCCTCACCAGTGCCCATGAATGCAACCTCACCAGTGCCCATGAACGCAGCCTCACCAGTGCCCATGAACGCAGCCTCACCAGTGCCCATCAACGCAGCCTCACCATTACCCATTAATGCAGCCTGATCCGTGCCCATCTGCACCCTCACCATGGCATGGAGATTAGAGATGCCGGAATACACAGTGCGCTGATCTTCCGCTTACTCTGCGGCCACTGTAATATGAAGTTCCGCCTCTTGGGCCGGCTCCTATGATATAACACTGGTCCAATGCCGAGACATGTGACGTCTATCATAGGAGCCGGTCCAGGAGGCGGGACTTCGTATTACAGCGGCTGCCGAGTAAACGGTAGATTCCTGTTCTGTGTAATCTGCTTAAACACCCCCCCCCCCCCAGGCAGCCCAATGAAAATATTGCCGCATAACACGCACACATTATTGTGTTTCTCAGGGGGGAAAAGTGTGTGTTATACGCCGATAAATATGCTATATATTTTTTTATGTTTTTCCCTCCCCCAGCGCAGTCTGGGAGAAATCAGCCATTCTTTAGTGCTCATATGCTAATAAGGTGCATGCTTGATAGAGGGAGAGAGCAGAGTGACAGATAAACTCACACCAGAAAAAGTGTTTATGTGCGCATTTCCTGCACCACACGGGAACATGCACTTGTTAGAAACACATGGGTGCTGTTAATTGTTAATGGCAGCTTAGGAGCAACTAACAAATGCAGCATGTTTGTGGGTCACCCAACCACTTTGTACCATCAATGCAGCTTGATCAGTGCCCATCAATGCAGCCTCACTAGTGCCCATCAATGCAGCCTCACCAGTGCCCATCAATGCAGCCTAACCAATGCAGCCTCACCAGTGCCCATCAATGCAGCCTCATCAGTGCCCATTAATGTAGCCTCATTTGGTGTGGTGCAATTTGTAAGTCACACTTGCCGTACTTTTGCACGTTCCCGTGCATATGGCAGCCCATTGAAAAGAATGGGCTGTCAAAAACAATGTGCGGGAGTGCAGAAAGATACACGCGTTCCGATGTGAACTGTTCAACCACAGGCTGGGGGAGGGACAGGAGGTGTAGGCATGTAGATAGATGTCGGTACCGCTTGAGTTTTATTGAATAACCATGTGTCAATCAAGCATTTATTTAGATATGTAACACATAGTATTCTGAACCTAAACATATCACCCGAACACTCTTCACTCACCACCCCACCTCTACAAAATAAAAAATCATGCAAATCACAAAAAATGTGTCTGTATCCCCAATTGTTATGCCCCCGGGCCATACCTCAGCCACACTTTGGTCTTTGGATTTGGGTTATAGCAGGCCTCTAAAGAAAATGAATAAGCTATTGCCAGGGGCGGCCCGTGCATTGTGAGTGCATGGGCACCGCCCCCCCCCCCCATCCCTGCCGCCGCCACCCCCTATCCTTGCACCCGGCCCCTTTCAGGACACCGGACGCATGATTTACAGTTGCGGGTGGGCGGAAGCGCATCTGATACCCGTCACCTGATTAGCTAAAAGGACAGGCAATCCTATTGGATGCCTAGGAGGAGAGGGGGGGAGCTGGAAGCCGCCATGGAGAGGACTCTGAGCCGCTGCCTGCACCGTGCCACGATGTGGTAATTGCCAGACCTACCGGCAAACAGCGCTGACTATAACCCAGCCGTCATCTAACGGGGCATATAAGAGGGCCAGGTGAAGTGGATGCAGCTCCACTCACATTGGGTCTTGAGATCCTAATGCACATATAAAAAAAAACACTAGAGGGCGCTTCCATCTAAGTGTATCAAAGGGAGGTAACGCTGCTCCAGGTGATATCAATCCAATGGATCGAATGGGTTGGGTGCTAGCCACAGCAGTAGAACAAAAAAAAGAGAGGATGCGGCTTCAATCCACCATAGATCCGACATAGATTTATTTTGTCAACATGACTGCCACCAAGACATTGAACACAAAAGAGGTGATGCGTTTCAAAAGAAGAAGCGCGAGTTAAGTGTGAAACGCGTCACCTCTTCTGTGTTACATGTCTTGGTACCAGTCATGTTAACAAAATAAATCTATATTGGATCTATGGTGGAGTGCAGCTGCATCCTTTCCTTTCCATCTAAGTGTAGCAATTTATTAAAAGCATAAAAGCTTTTATTCTTTTTGATAAATCGCTACACCTAGATGGAGGCGCCCTCTTGTGTGTTTTCTAAAGCTGGCCTCTAGCCTGTTACTTGCTGTTGATTAACATACACCTGTCACACTGCACAGCAAGAGGGTCACTTCACTATTAAGCATTGAGACGTTGCTCATGCTCTCTCCTGTGCCCTCCTCCCCTCCAATATGCTGCCTAGGCACTAGGAGCCAATCAGATATGCCACATCCACATGGACTGATAATGAACCTGCTGATAGGAGGAGAGAGCAAAGGAATAAACTCCTTAGTCTGCTGCTGCTCTTTCATTGTCCAATGACTGATGGTAGGCGGAGGGTGGACCTGGCCCTGTGGCTCTAATTGTAGGAGGTCGGGTCACCAGTCTGGCTCTGCCCTCTGGTGGCGCTGAGTGTAGATCTCAAGTTGCCATACATGAGGACTCCTCCTGTGCTGGGCCCTACAGTCAGGATTGTATATTGATCACTGATACCATCTCTACCAGCCTCTGAGACCATCTTTATTCCATTCAGTGGTATTTCTGATGTCTGGGAATGAGTGTTGTTGTGTCATTTGCTTTTCTTTTACCGTTGGAAACATTAAAGACACGAGTGTGACATAGAAAATTGATGGTGTGTTCCTCCTGGGGAATTATTGGTCTTATTCAGCCCTTAGGGTACTCATCAGGGTGATGCCACATGTCGCCCTCCCACACAGCTGTCGTTATGCGCATCACCCAGTAATCATGTCCCAACCCCCCCCTCCAGGGAGTGTAACACGGCTATTTTATCTCTGCAGATGATGAAGCATGCCTGGGATAATTATCGGCAGTACGGCTGGGGCCACAATGAGCTCAAACCCATCGCACGGAAGGGCCATTCCACAAACATCTTCGGTAAGTCAGACACCCTGTCCTGTGCTCATCAGATATACACGTGCCTCTGCAACAGAGGATTCTGGGTATCGTGTACTAATCACACACTATAGAGAACTATCACTGCAGCCGAGGACTCTGGGTATTATGTACTAATCACACACTATAGAGAACTATCACTGCAGCCGAGGACTCTGGGTATTATTTACTAATCACACACTATAGAGAACTATGACTGCAGCTGAGGATTCTGGGTATTATGTACTAATCACACACTATAGAGAACTATCACTGCACCTGAGGATTCTGGGTATCGTATACTAATCACACACTATAGAGAACTATCACTGCAGCCGAGGATTCTGGGTATTATTTACTAATCACTCACTATAGAGAACTATCACTGCACCTGAGGATTCTGGGTATTATGTACTAATCACACACTATAGAGAACTATCACTGCAGCCGAGGACTCTGGGTATTATGTACTAATCACATACTATAGAGAACTATCACTGCAGCCGAGGACTCTGGGTATTATGTACTAATCACACACTATAGAGAACTATCACTGCAGCCGAGGATTCTGGGTATTATTTACTAATCACACACTATAGAGAACTATCACTGCAGCCGAGGATTCTGGGTATTATGTACTAATCACACACTATAGAGAACTATCACTGCAGCCGAGGATTCTGGGTATTATTTACTAATCACACACTATAGAGAACTATCGCTGCAGCCGAGGATTCTGGGTATTATTTACTAATCACACACTATAGAGAACTATTGCTGCAGCCGAGGATTCTGGGTATTATGTACTAATCACACACTATAGAGAACTATTGCTGCAGCCGAGGATTCTGGGTATTATGTACTAATCACACACTATAGAGAACGATCACTGCAGCCGAGGATTCTGGGTATTATGTACTAATCACACACTATAGAGAACTATCACTGCAGCCGAGGATTCTGGGTATTATTTACTAATCACACACTATAGAGAACTATCGCTGCAGCCGAGGATTCTGGGTAACTGATAAGAGATTAGCACAAGGTGTTAGTACATAAGCACCCCCTTGGACTTTATAGGCAAAAAAGAAAAGACATCCATTTATATTGAGGGTGTTTCCCTCTGGTTTTTATATTGTTAAAATTTAACAAAATTTGTATTTACTATTTTTACTACAAATACTTCAAATATCTTTTTTTTCTCTTTTCTTTTTTGCCTATAAAGTCCAAGGAGGTCCTTTTTGTTCTAGCACCTTGTGCTGATCTCTTTTATTCGTTTATGTGATGTGGATAATGGCTTCTTTATGCACTTTATCCCCGCGACACCACTAAGGGATTCTGGGTAACATTTACTAATCACACACTATATAGAACTGTTGCTGCAGGCAAGGATTATGGGTAACCTTTGATGATCGCACATTTATATAAAACTGTCACTGCAGTCGAGGATTCCGGGTAACCTCTCCTAATCATATCTAATGTAGAACTGTTGATGCAGCTGAGCATTCTGGGAATCACACCCTATGTAGAACTGTCACTGCAGCTGAGGATTCTGGGTAACCTCTCCTAATCACACACTATACACAACTGTCATTGCAGCCGATGATTCTGGGTAACCTCTCCTAATCACACACTATGTAGAACTGTCACTGCACCTGAGGATTCTGGGTAACCTCTCCTAATCACACACTAGGTAGAACTGTCATTGCAGCTGAGGATTCTGGGTAACCTCTCCTAATCACACACTATATAGAACTGTCATTGCAGCTGAGGATTCTAGGTAACCTCTCCTAATCACACCCTATGTAGAACTGTCACTGCAGCTGAGGATTCTGGGTATTATGTACTAATCACACACTATAGAGAACTATCACTGCAGCCGAGGATTCTGGGTATTATTTACTAATCACTCACTATAGAGAACGATCACTGCAGCCGAGGATTCTGGGTATTATTTACTAATCACACACTATAGAGAACTATCGCTGCAGCCGAGGATTCTGGGTATTATTTACTAATCACACACTATAGAGAAATATCACTGCAGCCGAGGATTCTGGGTATTCTTTACTAATCACACACTATAGAGAACTATCACTGCAGCTGAGGATTCTGGGTATTATGTACTAATCACACACTATAGAGAACTATCACTGCAGCCGAGGATTCTGGGTATTCTTTACTAATCACACACTATAGAGAACTATCGCTGCAGCCGAGGATTCTGGGTAACTGATAAGAGATTAGCACAAGGTGTTAGTACATAAGCACCCCCTTGGACTTTATAGGCAAAAAAGAAAAGACATCCATTTATATTGAGGGTGTTTCCCTCTGGTTTTTATATTGTTAAAATTTAACAAAATTTGTATTTACTATTTTTACTACAAATACTTCAAATATCTTTTTTTCCTCTCTTTTCTTTTTTGCCTATAAAGTCCAAGGAGGTCCTTTTGTTCTAGCACCTTGTGCTGATCTCTTTTATTCGTTTATGTGATGTGGATAATGGCTTCTTTATGCACTTTATCCCCGCGACACCACTAAGGGATTCTGGGTAACATTTACTAATCACACGCTATATAGAACTGTTGCTGCAGGCAAGGATTATGGGTAACCTTTGATGATCGCACATTTATATAAAACTGTCACTGCAGTCGAGGATTCCGGGTAACCTCTCCTAATCATATCTAATGTAGAACTGTTGATGCAGCTGAGCATTCTGGGTAACTTTTGGTCATCATATATTAAATAGAACTATCACTGCAGCTGAGGGTTCTGGGTAAAATCTCCTCATCACACACTATGTAGAACTGTCACTGCAGCTGAGCATTATAGGTAACCTCTCCTAATCACACACTATGTAGAACTGTCACTGCAGCTGAGCATTATAGGTAACCTCTCCTAATCACACACTATGTAGAACTGTCACTGCAGCCGAGGATTCTGGGCAACCTCTCCTAATCACACACTATGTAGAACTGTCACTGCAGCTGAGGATTCTGGGTAACCTCTCCTAATCACACACTATGTAGAACTGTCACTGCAGCTGAGGATTCTGGGTAACATTTACTAATCACACACTATATAGAACTGTCACTGCAGACAAGGATTATGGGTAACCTTTGATGATAGCACATTATATAAAACTGTCACTGCAGTCGAGGATTCCGGGTAACACTTCCTAATCATATCTAATGTAGAACTATTGATGCAGCTGAGCATTCTGGGTAACTTTTGGTCATCATATTAAATAGAACTATCACTGCAGCTGAGGGTTCTGGGTAAAATCTCCTCATCACACCCTATGTAGAACTGTCACTGCAGCTGAGGATTCTGGATAACCTCTCCTAATCACTTACTATATACAACTGTCACTGCAGCTGAGGATTCTGGGTAACCTCTCCTAATCACACACTATGTAGAACTGTCACTGCAGCTGAGGATTCTGGGTAACCTCTCCTAATCACACACTATGTAGAACTGTCATTGCAGCTGAGGATTCTGGGTAACCTCTCCTAATCACACTATATAGAACTGTCACTGCAGCTGAGGATTCTGGGTAACCTCTCCTAATCACACACTATATAGAACTGTCACTGCAGCTGAGGATTCTGGGTAACCTCTCCTAATCACACACTATATAGAACTGTCACTGCAGCCAAGGATTCTGGGTGACCTCTCCTAGTCAGGCTCCATGTTTGTCCTGGTGACCATTGTCCCTAAGACTAAAAGTGATGGAAAAGTCCCAAGTTTGAGTTGTCACCCGAAGAGAAGATGATGGTAAATCTCCCAATGGGGACACCTCTGGTGACAACTGTGTCTCACTTCCTTGCCTGGTGCATCAGTAGAATAGGATGTGAAGGGAAATCTCCTGAAGGGGACACGGACAGCAGAAGATAAACTACCTGAGTTTTATTCCTTCCCTGCTCTATTCATAAGAAGAGCTTTACCTGCCGTGTGACCCGAATACAGAGAGCCCACTTTCTGTCCGCTCCACCCCCCTCCTACAGCTGGGACAGCACTGCCCCGTGTGGTCACATGAGGAGCCACAGCCAGCGCATTCCCGGCAGATCCTGTTGCAGTAAGAGGATTGTTGTTGAGGTCTAAGCTTGTTTGCACAGCCTGGTTTGTCCAATCCGTTTATGTAGCTGACATCAGCGGGCATCTGTCCTATCTACCAGCAGCGATTAACCCTGTAAGGTCCATCTCACCATACCTTGCCTTATCTCTCCTCTCTCCAGGGAATTCCCAGATGGGGGCCACCATAGTGGACGCCCTGGACAGCCTCTATATTATGGGTCTCATGGACGAGTTCCGGGACGGACAGGAGTGGGTGCAGAACAATCTGGATTTCGGTGTGGTGAGTTTCTTGCCAGCAGCATATACTTCTCTTTCCTTCACCATCCTCTCTCCAATACGTTCAACACCAGGAGCTGAGAGGAAATCCCTGGCAATCCAGTTTGGGGGCACCATGTGACTGGCCAATCAGCTCTTTCACACAAGTAGTCCATAACCCCTTGTAAGCTATGACTCCGCCCACTTGTACCTTACATGGGGCTTTCCTTCATTTCCAATGGATCAATGTAGCGGTAAGGTAATGAAAGGAAGATCATTGCTGCAAGAGATAAATTAAAGTGAATCTGTTGCTTGACTCAAACAAGCTGCTCTTGCGCTTTTTTTAACTTGATAAACAACAAGCTTTATTGCAAGTAGTGCAAACTCACAATGCCAGCTTGGTCATGAAGCTGGAGTACTGGAGCATGGTGGGGGTTATCTGAGGGAACATGTGACATGCTCTCCAGTGCAGCACCCAGGGATTGTGAGCCCCTGGTCACATGGCCAGCATGCCAAATGGTAACCCATTACTGGGTATTGTGGGTAATTGCTAACAAAATCCCAAAGGTAGTGGAACAACTGGAGCATTTTAAAGTTATATATACGCACCAGAGGGTGTTGGGGCTGTGCTTGGGTTTTATTCATTGACTTGTTTACTTTAAGCCCTCATTTCTAAAGAATTCATATAAAACACCAGTATTCTGTTTCTTCACGTAGTACTGTGCATGCGTGGCTTTTCTCTATCCTGCCTCAGTCAGCCTGCAGAGGGGTTGTCTTCTCTCTTTGAATCTAATAGGATAAGCCGCGTAAGCGC
Source organism: Glandirana rugosa (assembly GCA_018402905.1). Classification (NCBI taxonomy): domain Eukaryota; kingdom Metazoa; phylum Chordata; class Amphibia; order Anura; family Ranidae; genus Glandirana; species Glandirana rugosa. The sequence goes on along the minus strand of BLSH010374259.1, from coordinate 284,404 downwards.
AGTACTGCTCAGATTGCTGGCTTGATGGAGAATAGGACCACTATCTGGTCCTTCGTAGGCTGCAGCTCTGGATTCACGTCACCCATTGACCTTAGGCCTGTAGTGGGAAAAGATGGGCGGTTATTTCAGCCATGGGCAGGATCAGGGGCAGTTGGGGAGGTATTACTGTCATGGGCAGGATGAGGGGCAGCTGGGCAGGTATTACTGTCATGGGCAGGATGAGGGGCAGCTGGGCAGGTATTACTGTCATGGGCAGTATAAGGGGCAACTTGGGAAGTATTACTGTCATGGGCAGGATAAGGGGCAGCTGAGGAGGTAGTACTGTCATGGGCAGGATAAGGGGTACCTGGGGAGGTATTACTGTCATGGGCAGGATAAAGGGCAGCTGGGGAGGTATTACTGTCATGGGCAGGATGAGGGGCAGCTGGGGAGTTATTACTGTCATGGGTAGGATGAGGGGCAGCTGGGGAGGTATTACTGTCATGGGCAGAATAAGGGGCAGTTGGGGAGGTATTACTGTCATGGGCGGGATAAGGGGCAGCTGGGGAGGTATTACTCTCATGGGCAGAATAAGGGGCAGTTGGGGAGGTATTATTGTCGTGGGCAGGATGAGGGGCAGCTGGGGAGGTATTACTGTCATGTGCAGGATGAGGGGCAGCTGGGGAAGTATTGCTGTAATGGGCACGATATGGAGCAGCTGGGGAGGTATTACTGTCATGGGCAGGATGAGGGGCAGCTGGGGAGGTATTACTGTCATGTGCAGGATAAGGGGCAGCTGGGCAGGTATTACTGTGATGGGCAGGATGAGGGGCAGCTGGGCAGGTATTACTGTCATGGGCAGTATAAGGGGCAACTTGGGAAGTATTACTTTCACAGGCAAGATAAGGGGCAGCTGAGGAACGGGGAATATGACGGGTACTGTCATTAT
>BLSH010374259.1:261970-272853 GCA_018402905.1 Glandirana rugosa | reverse complement strand
GGAGGGTACCATGGAGACCATGGAGACCTAGGAGGGTACCATGGAGACCTAGGAGGGTACCATGGAGACCTAGGAGGGTACCATGGAGACCTAGGAGGGTACCATGGAGACCATGGAGACCTAGGAGGGTACCATGGAGACCTAGGAGGGTACCATGGAGACCTAGGAGGGTACCATGGACACCTAGGAGGGTACCATGGAGACACGGGATAACATGGAGACACGGGATAACATGGAGACACGGGATAACATGGAGACACGGGATAACATGGAGACACGGGATAACATGGAGACACCTAGGAGAACATGGAGACACCTAGGAGAACATGGAGACACCTAGGAGAACATGGAGACACCTAGGAGAACATGGAGACACCTAGGAGAACATGGAGACACCTAGGAGAACATGGAGACACCTAGGAGAACATGGACACCTAGGAGAACATGGACACCTAGGATAACATGGTGAGAGTTTGATTGTAGAAAAAAAAGTCTGCAGCTAAAAACAGCTGCTGTAAAAACGCACAAAAACATTGTGTGCATGAGGCCTAAGAGTTTCAATTTGTATTCAATCAGGTCGGTCCTTACACTACATGGGCTTGGTAAATCTGAAGACAAAAATCTGCAGAAAATCTAATAGTGTGTATGGGGTCTTCTATTTTTGCCTTCCCTTGTTCCAGCATTTGCCGTTGTCAATATGCTAATGACTTTTTAAACAAATCCTTTCCAGTAGCGGGGCACCGAAATGTAAAAATCCCAGTGCCGAAACTGTAAGCCAAAAATTCAGGAAGCACTTGGCAAAAAAAACCGAAATGGACAGTTTAACCACTTCAGCCCCGGAAAGGATTTACCCCCCCCCCCCCTGACCAGGCCATTTTTTTGCAACTCAGCACTGCGTTGCTTTAACTGACAATTGCGCGGTCGTGCGGCGTTGTACCCAAACAAAATTGACGTCCTTTTTTCCCCACAAATAGAGCTTTCTTTTGGTGGTATTTGATCCCCTCTGCGGTATTATTTTTTGCGCTATAAACAAAGTGCAACCATTTTGAAAAAAAATAACTTTTTTTTTTTTTTTTTACACTTTCTGCTATAAAACAAATAAAAAAAAAAGTAATAAAAAACAAATTTATCAGTTTAGGCCGATATATATTAACAAGTGTATATTGATTGATTTGCGCAAAAGCTATCGCGTCTGCAAACTACGGGAAAGATTTATGGACATTTATTTTTTTTTTTTTTTTACTGGTAATGGCGGCGAACCGCTCCCCCCCCCCCCCCCCCCCAAAAAAAAATGACATGCCAGTCGTAGCATGTCAGGGGGTCACCATCACTTAAAGTGGAAGTTCCACTTTTGGGACTGCGCTTTAACACCATAAGGCTACTTTCACACTGGAACATTTTTCAGGCACTGCGGTGCTAAAAGTAGCGCCTGTGCAGCGCCTGAAAAACTCCCCCCCCCCATTCTCCCCAATGTGAAAGCCGGAGTGCTTGGGGCGGTGCGCTTGCAGGAAGGTAAGAAAAGTCCTGAAAGCCGCATCTTTAGGGCGGTGCGGTGAGCGGTGCGTACAGCGCTCCTACACCGCCCCCTCCATTGAAAGCAATGGATGGCGCTCCCAAAGCGGCTGTACACCGCCTTGGAAGCCCCGAGCGGCTGCGCTTTTAAGCCCTTCTTGGGGGTTAAAAGCGCTCCGCTCCCGCCTGCGTAGCGGCGCTATAATAGCGGTAAATGTGCCGCTAAATAGCGGCGATTTACCACTACCGCCCCTCCCCGCCCCAGTGTGAAAGTAGCCTTAATAATAAACATCTTACTAGATTTTTACTCCAGGAGTATATAATGTTTGGCATTTCTAGCGAAATAATGCGCCCAAATTTAACTACTTCACCCCCCGGAAGGATTTACCCCCTTTATGACCAGGCCATTTTTTGCTATATGGCACTGCGTTGCTTTAACTGACAATTGTGCGGTCGTGCGACGTTGTACCCAAACAAAATTGATGCCCTTTTTTCCCCACAAATAGTTTTCTTTGGTGGTATTTGATCACCTCTGCGGTTTTTATTTTTTGCGCTATAAACAAAAAAAAGCGACAATTTTGAAAAAACATTTTTTTTTTACACTTTCTGCTATTATTATTATTGTTATTATACAGGATTTATATAGCGCCAACAGTTTGCGCAGTGTTTTACAACATTATGGCAGACAGTACAATCACCATACAATTCAATGCAATACAGGAGGAATCAGAGGGCCCTGCTCGTTAGAGCTTACAATCTAGGAGGGAGGGTCAAGTGATACGAAAGGGCAATAACTGTGGGGGATGGGCTGATGAAGAAAATAAAAAGTGTAGCTGTTAGGTGGCGGCAGGATAGGCTTCCCTGAAGAGAACCGTTTTCAGCGATTGCCTAAAAGTGGATAGATTTGGGGACAGTCTGACAGATTGGAGTAGGGAATTCCAGAGGATGGGAGAGGCTCGGGAGAAGTCCTGGAGGCGAGAATGGAGGAGGTGATGAGGGAGCTGGAGAGCAGGAGGTCTTGGGAGGAATGAAGAGGATGGTTAGGTTGGTATTTTGAGACTAGGCTGGTGATGTAGCTGGGGGCAGAGTTGTGGACGGCATTGTTAGTATTTTGAATTTAATTTGTTGGGCGAGTGGCAGCCAATGGAGGGATTGGCAGAGAGGGGGGCAGACGCTGAACGGTTTGTAAGGTGGATGAGCCTGGCAGCGGCATTCATGATGGACTGGAGGGGGGGATAGTCTGTAGGTAATCCAATGAGGAGATTATTTGCTATAATACAAATCCAAAAAAAAAATATATATATATATAATGTATTCTTCAGTTTAGGCCTATAAATATATTTCTATTAAGAAGTGTATATTGATTGATTTGCGCAAAAGTTATTTCGTCTACAAACTACGGGAAAGATTTATGGACATTTATTTTTTTTTTTTTTACTGGTAATGGCGGAAAACCACCATTACCAGTATTTTACTGACTTATTCGATTAGATGTTTACAGAGCTCAGTAGCTTCACCATTACTAAAAAAGTATGCTGTCATGGCAGGAGGTTCTCACACAGGTACATGAATATTTCTGCCAGCTACAAGGCTGTAGCACATTTGCAGTATTTTGAGGTCTGATTTGTAGGCTCTCTCTTGGGGTTTTGTATCTATTTTCTTTATATAGGAGGAGGAGTCTAAGTTTCCTTTCTTGTTTTTCTCAGTCTCCTCTTGCAGAGAAAGCATAACATCCATATGCAAAATTCTATATTTATGGTAAAAAAAAGGAGTGCTTAGTCTTTACTATATTAAATAAAGAAAATATATGCAAAACTCCAAGAGAGCCTACAAATCAGACCTCAAATTTCCTCTTGAGCCACTGAGCTCTGTAAATATCTAATCAAATAAGTCACTTTTTCCACTACTCATTCACATATGTGTGTAAATTTCCTCTTGAGCTACTGAGCTCTGTAAACATCTAATCAAATAAGTCATTTTTGTATGTGAGTGTAAACGTCCCCTTAAGCTACTGAGCTCTGTAAACATCCAAGGAAATAAAGGAAAACGAGAAAGGAAACTCAGTCTCTTATTGCAGAGAGAGCATAACATACATATGCAAAATTCTATATTTATGGTAAAAAAAAATGCTTAGTCAAGAGAGCCTACAAATCAGACCTCAAAATACTGCAAATGTGCTACAGCATTGTAGCTGGCAGAAATATTCATGTACCTGTGTGAGAACCTTCTGCCATGACAGCATACTGTTTTAGTATTGGTGAAGCTATTGAGCTGTGTAAACCTCTAATCAAATAAGTCACTTTTCTCACTAATTCACTTTTATATGCAAGTATAAATTTCCCCTTAAGCTACTGTGCTCTGTAAACATTGAATCAAATGAATTATTTCTCACTACTAATTCACTTGTATGTGTGCAAATGTCCCCTTGAAATACTGAGCTCTGTAAACCTCTAATCAAATAAGTCACTTTTCCCACTACTCGTTCACGTGTGTAAATTTCCTCTTGAGCCACTGAGCTCTGTAAGCATCTAATCAAATAAGTCACTTTTGTAGTCTGTGTAAATTTCCCCTACTACTGAGTTACTGAGCGCTACTACTGAGCTCTGTAAACATTGAATCAAACTTCTCTCAATTCTAATTCACTTGTATGTGTGTAAATTTCCCCTTGAGCTACTGAGCTCTGTAAACATCTTATCAAATAAGTCACTTTTCCCACTACTCGTTCACATATGTGTGTACATTTCCTCTTGAGCTACTGAGCTCTGTAAACATCTAATCAAATAAGTCACTTTTCCCACTACTCGTTCACATATGTGTGTACATTTCCTCCTGAGACACTGAGCTCTGTAAACTTCTAATCAAGTAAGCCACTTTTGTATGTCTGTGTAAATTTCCCCTTAAGCTACTGAGCTCTGTAAACATCCAAGGAAATAAAGGAAAATGAATAAGGAAACTCAGTCTCTTATTCTTTTTAAGCTTCTGCCATGACAGCATAGTGTTTTAGTAATGGTGAAGCTGAGCCCGTTCAGCATCACTAAGCAGGCCCCATGAAGTAATTGCCTCTCGGCAGTGTCCCTCCTGACGGATCGGCGCACACAGAGAAGTTGCGGATGGTGCATTATCGCTGCCGAAATTGAAAAGTTTTTAAGGCGCTGGCGTCAGCAATTTCCGAAGCCGGGAAGAGCTGAGAACATCGCAGTAGATTTGTGTGCGAGACGCCATGCTGTAAATTCACCTCCTCGACGTTCACCGGCTGCCGGAGACGTGCGTTCCTGTGGATTTAGAGCAAGCGTAACAGCGCAGGTGTCAGGATGCCGGCTCCCTTTGGTTGTTGATTTAAGGAGCGGCGTTTTCACCGTCCCCCCGTGGAGCGTCTGTAGCTCGGCGATCGCCGCAGTGCCGTCTTCACTATCAATCAGCAGACAATGCGCGGAAGACACATTTACAAGCCCTTGTGCTGAATTAGCCGCGCTCCCCCATGTGCCGTTCACCGGCGATTTCTGCGGTTAGCTTGTATCTTAATGGAGCAAAGCTCAGATTTATAATCCTCATAAATACACTTCTGGTCCGAAGCAAGTAAGCCTTTCCGGAGATGGCGGGCCGCGATGCTCTACTAAGTGCATCAGCACGACGCGGAGCCGCGTGATAGAACGTCTGCAAGTCATGTCAGGGCAAATCCTCTAATATACAGGGCAGGCCGGGGACAGCCGAGGTCTCTTTATATTCCTATTGGGGATAAAGTCAGACTTCCATACAACTTTCACGTAGATGCGTTGTTATAATGCCGACCTTATATTTATCTATAGACATTTGCTTTTCTTTAAAATATCTTTAGCTGTTATTGCAAAAAAATAAATAAAAAGATCAATTAGCTAAAATTCAATAGGATTTTCCACTAGGATGGATCATCCGTTTTTAAAGCTGAAGTATAATCTGCTTATATTTTGCTTCCCCTGGCCCCAACCCACTTAACTACATGAATTTTTTTTTAATTGTTTTCAATTTTTATGGCCTGCCTTACTTTAGACCCAGTGATGTGATAACGGGGGGCCCTGTGCGCCTCTATGCAATGCAGGGAGAGGATTGCTGGTGGAAGGGGCAGGCAGGGTGCTGTACATAGCTGTCAGGAACCATGAATCAAACAGAAGTGCAGTAAAAATCACACTTTTTAATAAAATTGTACAAACAGAGTAAATGTAGTCAAAACATAGCCGGGGTTCGGTATCCAGAGTGGGTAGTCGGAACAAGCCAGTGAAACATGAATCCAGAGATCAGCGTAGTCAGAAGCAGCAAAAAGGATCAGGAACCAGAAGGGAAGTCAGCCAGGCAAAGTCTTTAACAGGAAAACACAGCAGAGAGTATCCAGATATGTTCACCAGGCGAAGGCACAGGAGATCTGATCCAGGCAGTTTAAATAAGCCAGCAGGGCTAGCTAACGAGCAGGAAATGAAGACCAGGGGAATCACTGCGGAATGAAGAGTACTGGCAATTAACAGACAGCTGAGCAACTAGAGCTCTGAGAAGGCAGGGCTGAGTCCAGCCCTGACAATAGCCCCCTGCACTCCTCTCAAGAGCCCTCAGTCCTGGTGCAAGCAGTGGGAGGAGTTATGTAAATATCAAAATGCCTTGAAGGGTGGAGTCACTGAAGAAGTGGGCGTTCCTAGGCATGCTGTATTTGCATAGGTAACGCCCACATGTCATGCTGATCTTCCATCATTGACCGAACGGAAATCCAATGAAATAACCAGTTGCTGAATGCTCTTTAGCACCTTTACTGCTACAGGGCTGCTGTGCTGTGCAGGATCACGTCAATATATGCGATCCTTCATTTCCGGGTATTGGGCGCGAGTGCGCGCCGCCGGAGGCTCACTCCTGCTGTGATTGTACACGTCGGGAGCTGATCAGAGGGTCTCGCGGGCCCTGTGTCAACCGACACCCGCTAATCATTCAGGACACAGGCAGAATGGCGATCTGCTTATGTTAACAAGGCAGATCAATGTTCCTTCAGTAAGGGAAGGCATGGGTCCTGTGTTCCTGATGTAGATCTCTGCTTTCCTCTAGTACGAGCACCTACCTTAGTAAAACACTGGCTTATCTAAGATCTAATCAATTAAGTCACTTTTCTCACTGCTTGTGTGTGTAAATTACCCCATGAGCTACTGAGCTCTGTAAACATCTTATCAAATAAGTCACTTTTCTCACTGTTCGTGTGTGTAAATTTCCCCTTGAGCTACTGAGCCCTGTAAACATCTTATCAAATAAGTCACTTTTCTCACTGTTCATGTGTGTAAATTTCCCCTTCTGCTCTGTAAACATCTCATCAAATAAGTCACTCTTCTCGCTTTACGTGTGTGTAAATTTCCCCTTGAGCTACTGAGATCTGTAAACATCTTATCAAATAAGTTACTTTTCTCACTGTTCGTGTGTGTGTAAATTTCCCCTTGAGCTACTGAGCTCTGTAAACATCTTATCAAATAAGTCACTTTTCTCACTGTTCTTGTGTGTATATTTCCCCTGGAGCTACTGAGCTCTGTAAATATATAATCAATAAGAATGGGCTCGGGCGTGGTCGCAAGTGCACGTGCCCGAGCCCGCCGGGAAGTGAACCCTGCACTGCATTAATAAGAGGCAATGAGACATTCCCCGATCGCTGCAGCCGCGCATTGGGGAAATGTCGCACTGCCTGTAATTGGCGCAGTGCAGGGTTCACTTCCCGGCGGGCTCGGGCACGTGTTCTTGTGAACACGCCCGAGCCCATCCTTACTGATCAAATAAGTCACTTCTCTCACTGCTTATTCACTTGTGTGTACCTTTCTCTTTCATTACACATTTTAACTCTTTGATCGCCCCTGATGTTAACCCCTTCCCAGCCAGTGTCATTAGTACAGTGACAGTGCATATTTTTAGCACTGATTCACTGTATTAGTGTCACTAGTTCCAAAAAAAAGTTTGTCAGCTGTCCGATTTGTTCGCCGCAATATCGCAGTCCTGCTATAAGTCGCTGATCACCGCCATTACTAGTAAAAAATAAAATAAAAATTCCATAAATCTATCCCCTATTTTGTAGACGCGATAACCAATCAATATACGCTTATTGGGATTTTTTTTTAGCAGAATACGTATCGGCCTAAACTGATGAAGAAATTCGATTTTTTTTTTTTTTTTTTCATTGGGTGTTTTATAGCAGAAAGTAAAGAATATTGTTTTTTTCCCCCCAAAATTATCGGTCTTTATTTGTTTCTAGCGCAAAAGATAAACAAAGGTGATTAAAAAACACACAAAACAAGCTGTATATATCAGGGGGAAAAAAAGCACAAAAATTTAATTGGGCTACAGCGTCGCATGACCGCGCAACTGTCAGTTTAATAACGCAGTGCCGTATAGCAAAATAAAATGGCCTGGTCATGGAGTGGGGGGGGGGGGTAAATCTTCCAGAGCTGAAGTGGCTAAATGGGAAAGTCTGGTTGAGGAGGAAAGGACTTGGGTGACGCTGAGCATCCGGTGCTGAGGGGAGAGGAGAGTGCATGTAGACAGGAAGTGGATACACATCATTACTCTGGACTGGTTTCCTGATGGTGACTACGATTGATCATGCCTACGCAATGTGTGTCACCACGGCCAATTATAGTATCCAGAGGGGTGCATGTGACAGGGTGACAACAAGGAAGCACAATTTGGGAGACTGTTGTCACACTATAGCAAAAGAAGCCTGAACAATCATAAAGGATTTATTTAGAGTAAAACTTTTGAAATGACTACATGTCCCTGGTGCCCAACAGCCTGAGGGCCACATACGGCCCTTTGGTGTTTTGAGGTGTGGCCCACCCCATCTCTGAACGCCTCCTATAGCATGACTTTGGTCTCCAACCACTCCACCACTCCAGTAGAACCGTTTCTTGCCCTTTCCTCTAGCCAGTCTTCAGTCTGTGATAGTTTTCTGGAGCATTACACGCAATAAATATGATATGCAGCTCATCTTTGGAGACATTAGGGGCCACATTTGAGCTCCCCTCCCCTTACCTTGTGTGTGTCAATTCCCCCCTTAGCTTCTGAGCTCTGTAAACATCTAATCAAATAAGTTACTTTCTTCACTTTTCTCGTGTGTTAATTCACTTGTGTGTGTAATTTTCCCCATGATCTACTGAGCTCTGTAAACCTCTATTCAAATAAGTCACTTTTCTCACTGCTTATTCACTAGTGTGTGCATTTCTCTTTGAGCTACAGAGCTCTGTAAACATTAAATCAAATCAGTTACTTCTCTTACTACTTATTCACTTGAATGTGTGACTGTCCCCTTGAGATACTGAGCTCTGTAAACATCTATTCAAATCAGTCAATTCTCTTACTACTAAATCACTTGTGTGTGTAAATGTCCTCTTGAGCTACTGAGCTCTGTAAACATCTATTCAAATAAGTCACTTCTCTTACTACTAAATCACTTGTGTGTGTAAATGTCCTCTTGAGCTACTGAGCTCTGTAAACATCTATTCAAATAAGTCACTTTTCTCACCGCTTATTCACTAGTATGTGCATTTCTCTTTGAGCTACAGAGCTCTGCAAACATCTAATGAAATCAGTCACTTCTCTTACTGCTAATTTACTTGAATGTGTGAATGTCCCCTTGAGCTCCAGAGCTCTGTAAACATCTATTCAAATCAGTCACTTCTCTTATTATTAAATTACTTGTGTGTGTAAATGTCCTCTTGAACTACAGAGCTCTGTAAACATCTATTAATAGTTACATATAGATACATAGTTAGGTTGAAAAAGACACAAGTCCATCTAATTCAACCAAAAAAAAAAATTATATATAACCATTAAATCCCATATACATTCCTTCACCCACATTTGATCCAGAGGAAGGCAAAAAAACCCCAGCAAAGCATCATCCAATTTGCTATAGCGGGGGAAAAGAATTCCCTCCTGATTCCCCGAGAGGCAATCGGATTCACCCTGGATCAACTTTACCTATAAGGCCTCATACACACGGGCGTATATAAAATATTAAAAAAAAAAACGTCGGGCCCGACGTCAAGGAGATAAAGTCGACGTTTTTCGGCGTTATGCATTGGCGTTTTTGAGCGCTAGTGAGCGTCGGCGTCAATAGACGGTTTTTAAAAAAAAATCATTCCTCTGCTATTTTTCAACCTAAAAACGTCGGCGTCAAAAAACGCCGGAAAACGCCGGTACAATATTAGGTGGCGTTTGTTGGTGTCTGTTGGCGTCTCGTGGCGTTTTGCGGCGCTTTTTGACGTCGTTGCAGCCAAGGAACGCGCTGGTCGTGGGTTCTCTGATACGCCGACGCCATCTACAGCTCAAAAACGCCGACGTATTTTATGTGGCCATTGACTAACATGGGGAGCAGCTAAAAAACGTCAGTAGACGCCGGCGTCAAAATACGCCCGTGTGTATGAGGCCTAAATGTTATCACCCAGTTATATTATTTACATTAAGGAAAGAATCCAAGACTCTTTTAAAGAACTCAACCGTGCTGGCCAAAACCACCTCTGGGGGGAGTCTATTCCATATTTTCACTGCTCTAACTGTGAAGAAACCTTTCCGTATTTGGAGATGAAATCTTTTTTCCTCTAGACGTAAAGAGCACCCCCTTGTCCTCTGTGATGACCTTAAAGTAAATAACTCAAAACCAAGTTCACTATATGGACCACTTATATACTTGTACATGTTGATGATATTCCCTCTTAATCTCCTCTTCTCAAGAGGGAATAAATTCAGTTCCTCCAATCTTTCCTCATAGCTGAGCTCCTCCATGCCTCTTATTAGTTTGGTTGCCCTTCTCTGCACTTTCTCCAGTTCCCCGATATCCTTTTTGAGAATTGGTGCCCAAAACTGAACTGCATATTCCAGATGAGGTCTTACTAATGATTTGTACAGGGGGGCAAAATGATGTCTCTATCTCTGGAGTCCATACCTCTCTTAATACAAGAAAGGATTTTGCTTGCATTGGAAACCGCAGCTTGGCATTGCATTCCATTATTAAGCTTATGATCTACCAAAACCCCCAGATCCTTCTCCATTATGGATTCCCCCAGATCCTTCTCCACTATGGACTCCCCCAGATCCTTCTCCGCTATGGATTCCCCCAGATCCTTCTCCACTATGGATTCCCCAGATCCTTCTCCACTATGGACTCCCCCAGATCCTTCTCCGCTATGGATTCCCCCAGATCCTTCTCCACTATGGATCCCCCTAGATCCTTCTCCTCTATGGATTCCCCCAGATCCTTCTCCACTATGGATTCCCCCAGATCCTTCTCCACTATGGATTCCCCCAGATCCTTCTCCACTATGGATTCATCACCTCTTCCTAGACCGCCTTAGGTATCACCTCTTCCTAGACCCCCTTAGGTA
>BLSH010374259.1:245601-260239 GCA_018402905.1 Glandirana rugosa | reverse complement strand
GGGGCTTTGATAGGGTGATGAGAGTAGGGAAGGCTATGCTGGCAGAGTGGGGGATCTGCATACAAATTGTACTGGCAGGGACCTGTAGAGCGTACTCCTGAGGGACCCACCTATGCCATCTCCACCCTGCCAGCTCTCACCGGGTATATCACATCAATGGTTCTCAACCTCGGTCCTCAAGTACCCTCTACAGGCCATGTTTTGGGAATTTCTCTTAGATAAAATAGTTGTCCAAAACACCGAGCAATAATTGATTTTGATTTAAAGTACCTGTGCAAGATAAATGAAAACCTGAAAACATGCCCTGTTGGGGGTACTTGAGGACAGGGTTGAGAACCCCTGTATTACATGATGCCTTCTCTTTCCAGTGTAGTTTGCCAGGACTCTTCCTCCAGTTCTGACCACCTCTCTGTCATTATCGTGTATTTGTTGTTCAGCGATCCCTTGTCCTAACTCTGTTACCACCAGACATTTTATTGCTGTGTAAATTCTCACAGTTGTTTGTTTGCTCCCTCTAGTGGTGTTGGCAGGAACTGGGGCTGGGCATCGGCTGGCAGCAGTATCCTGGCAGAATTTGGCACTCTCCATATGGAGTTTGTACACCTCACCTACCTAACGGGGAACCCTGTATACTACAACAAGGTGGGTCTTTAATGTGATTACAAACTAAAGAGTTTTGGCTTTAGATACCATTTTTATTTTATTTGTCGAAACTCCAATATGCAATAAAAGAGGTGAAAACAAGGATTTCATTTTTTTTTTTTTTTAATGACAAATTATTGATTAAAAAACAAACAAATTGGACAGAGCAAACTAAATGTCATCCAGTCAGCTCCAGGTCGGTCCACAATACACCGTCAGTCACACTCCTTAGGCGCTGGCTCAGCTCACAACTGTGTAGCATAAACTGAAAAGGAACTCCGGACATCCGCACTCCAATATAGAACCTTTATTGTACCTTGTTACACGCTCAGCAGTCACAGTAAGCAGGGAAAAGCCGTTGATGTGTTTCACGCTAGCGCTTAGTCCTAACTAATCCACTCTGCCTGTCAGCAGCTCAATATAAAAAAAAGTCACTCAAAGTGACACTAAGGCCCCATTCACACTCGTGCAACGCGTTTTTGCCACGATTTTACCGCTCGGATCAGTACGACTTTGTTGCAACTTTGGCACAATGAAAACATATTACAAAGTCATACAGAAAATGCATCTATATTATTCAGGTGTGATTTGCATGCGACTTTGTGGGTTTAACATGGAAGTCTATGGACCTCAAGTTGCATCAAAGTTGCACCAAAGTAATGCAGGGACTACTTTGAAGTCTGTGCAACTTGAAAGTCGCACAGATATGAACGGTACTCATTGGAAATAATGGGGAACGACTTGTCATGTGACTGTGCAGTCCCAAATCGCAGGACAACTCGCACAAGTGTGAAAGGGGTCTAAAAGTTCTGTTTTTTGTTTTTGTTTTTAAATAACAAACATGTTCTACTCCCCTCCTCTGTGCAGCAGTTTTGCACAGTGTGGCCCGATCCTCCTCTTCTGGGGTCCCTCGGTGGCGATCTTGGCTCCTCCTCTGCATCAGGTGACCCGTCAGGCAAGCGCTTTCCCTGGTGGTCACCGGTGCGGTCACGCTCCCGAGTCCTGCTGTTGCGTGTATTCACACATATGGCGGGACTCCACCCCGCCCCCCGGCTCCCATGTTACTGGACTGGCCAATGGCTCCCCTGCTATCAATCCATGCAATGGGGACCGGAGCCAGCAGCTAGAGGGACAGGGCACGTCCCCGGCGCGGGATTGGTACGGGCTCAGGTAAGTAAAGGAGAGGGCTCTGGGGGGGGGGGGCTGCTGCACTAAAAAGGTTTTTCACCTTAATGCATAGAATGCATTAAGGTGAAAAACCAGGAGACTTTACAACCACTTTAATAACAAATGGGTGAAAACCATCAATACATAAGTGGACACTAATAGAACCCTTAGGGCCAGTTCACACCATAGAAACACAGTCCAGATGCATTCCAGTTGCTTTTCTGCTTGCACGTTTTTGATGCAGTCCAGTGCTTTTTCCCCCCTCTTTTTTCTTAACCTTAAAGTGGTTGTCAACTCTACAGGAAAGCCTATAATAAGGCTTACCTGTAGGTCCCGGGAATATCTCCTAAACCTGTATGGTTTAGGAGATATTCATTGTATCTGCATGTGCCGACATCATTGGCACATGCGCACTGAAGAATCGGCCCCTGGGGGTGGCCCAGGGTGCCGTTTCTTCTGTTGATGTGCCGTAAATAACATCTCCCGTTCGCATGCGCGGGAGTGATGTCAGCACGGCTCCGCCAATCACAGCGCTGGAGCCCACGCTGTGATTGGACGGAGCCGCGGACCCGGAAACAGCATGTCGCCAGTCACAGCGGTGTGCCAAGACTGCTGCAAGAGCTTGGTTCCAAGGTAAGCATTTCATAATGAGCTAGAATGCGCTGCATACTAGCTCATTATGCCTTTGGGGAGGGGGGGGCGAACTTGACAACCACTTTAAGGGCCAGTTCCGGTGCATTTTTTATGCTTTCCGGTGCATTACTGGTACGTTTTTACACTTTCCAGTGCGGTTTTGGTATGTTTTACTGCGTTCCAGTACAGTTCAGTGCATAAAAAATGCAACATGTTCTATTTTTTTTTTCTGGAACTGGAACGCACTGAAACTGACCGCACTGGTGTGAACTATGCCATTGAAAACCATATAACCTACTTTCCTTACGTTTTTGATACATAAAAAATCCACTGGACCGCATGTGATGTGAACTGACCCTAACAAATATTAAAAATAAAAAATCTTTGTAACAAAATAACAAAAATGAAAATAAATGTATGAAATTATATCACGATGACTCATGCTCACTGGGAGTATATCGAGCAAGGTACAATAAAGGTGATATATTGGAGTGCTGCTGTACAAATGTCATCCAGTCAGAGGTTACCTCTACCTAAAGGTGACGATTACAAGGATCAGGCAAAATATTTGCTCACAAAGGTACTCATTATTTTCCCTATAAAAAAGGAACAGATCATTGGGTAATATTCCAAGGTGTGATGAGCTTTCCTGCAGGTTTGTGGAATTTCGGCTCTTCACATATTTATCTACCTTGTTGCGTCTTTCTTCAAATGTCAGGGATGTGGGGGAGATTGTCATGAGGCCGTGCCAACAGGAGCGATTAGAGAAATGTAGACAGATTCACTATAATCCTGCAGCTTGATTTATAAATTTTAACAAAAGCAATGCATCTTCCCACGCTTCAAGGGAATAACATGTTTACATCAGGCCAGCTGCTAATATAATAATTAAAACAAAGTCTAATGTAACAATTATAGCCGTCAGCACCAGAGAGTGAATAAATCTTGCAGCAATATATAGATATTACACTGTCAGCCGGGTTCTCAGAAATATAAGGGTATATTTTATTACATGATATAAAACCATTTCTATAGGTGTCTATCTGATAGCGTTGGTTAGGCCTCTGGAATAAGCATCCTTCATAGTATACTTGATGGTCCTGATGCAGGAATATATATCTGCTGTGACAGTGTTGCACTTTGTTATGGCCTGCGAAGAATCTGGTGCCGTCCAGGGTTATCCCCCATGCAGCTGAGCGACTCTGGAATATCTGTTCTGAGTGGAGAAAACTGGTTTTGCATAACTCTTGGGCTGTTTCCTGGAGCCCAAAGGCTTTGTAGAGGGTGGGGAGGAATGAATCCTCCAACCCTGCAGGTTTCTCCAGCATTGATGACTCCTGGTTTGGGTCCTGAAGCCCAGAGGCTGGAGATGAATGCATCCTCAAACCCTGCAGTTTTCTCCAGCATTGATAACTCCTAGATTGAATCCTGGAGCCCAGGGGATTTGTAGTGGACGGGGGAGGGAAGAAGCCTCCAACCCTGCAGTTTTCTTTAGAATTGATGAATTCTAGATTGGGTCCCGAAGCTCAGGGGCTTTATAGAGGATGGGGTGGGATGAAGCCTCCAATTGTGCAATTTTCTCCAGGATTGAGTTACTCCTACATTGGATCCTGGAGCCCCATGGGCTTTGTAGAGCATGGGGCAGGATGAAGACGCCAATCCAGTAGTTTTCTCTATGATTGGGTCCTGGAGCTCAGGGGTTTGTAGAAATCGGGGATGGATGAAGCCTCCATCCCTGCAGTTTTCTCCAGGATTGAGAACTCCTAGATTGGATCCTGGAGCCCAGGGGCTTTGTAGTGGTTGGGGAGAGATGACGTCTCCAACCCTGTAGTTTTCTCCAGAATGGATGACTTCTGGATTGGGTCCTGGAGTTCAGGGGCTTTGTAGAGAATGAAGCCTCCGATTTTGCAATTTTCCCCAGGATTGATCACTCCTGGTTTGGGTTCGGCGCATTGAAATTTTGTAGAGGATGAAGAAGCCTCAAACCCTGCAGTTGTCTCTTGGATTGATAACACCAGAATTGAATCCTGGAGCTCAGGGGCTTTGTAGAGGTTGGGTAGAGCTGTAGCCTCCCCAACCCTGCAGTGTTCTCCAGGATTGAGAACTCCTTGATTGGATCCTGGAGCCCAGGTGCTTTGTAGTGGTTGGGGAGAGATGACGTCTTCAACCCTGTAGTTTTCTCCAGAATGGATGACTTCTGGATTGGATCCTGGAGCTCAGGTGCTTTGTAGAGTTTGGGGAGAGTTGGAGCCTCCAACCCTGTAATGTTCTCCAGGATTGATAACTCTTCAGTTGGGTCCTGGAGTTTAGGGGCTTTATCTAGGATGGGGGAGGAATGAAGCCTCCAACCCTGCAGTTTTTCTCCAGGATTGATAACTTCGGGAATAGGTCCTGGAGCCCAGAGGTTTTTTAGAGCCTGAGAAACTCCAACTGTGGGTCCACGTTTTGAGGGTGACCAGCATTCTGATTGTACAGGTGTGTGCAGCTCTATAGTATGAGGGCTGACTGGTTCAAGGCTCCACTCTCCCGAGGACACCGCTGTGCTGCCAGGGAGCAACTGGTGCATGGGCACAAGAGGAACATGCATCTGTCTGCACTCAGCTACCACCTCCTGGAGTTACAGTTGCTGCAGGAACAGCGTGTGAAGACCATTGTGTTCTGGATTGAGAGTCTCATGTTCCAGGCTGAGAGCCAGTGTAGCCCAGGGAGGGTTGCTTTATAGGCAGGAGGCCATGTTTTTGTTATGTTTGCTGTATAAAGATTAACCTTTGTATGGGAATCTTACAGGAAGGAATTTTTACTAAATACTAGTGGGCAAAGAAAGCCTTGAAATGTACTCCAGCGACTGGACTGAAGTTCTTGAAAAGAAGCAGAACCCCCCACACTACTTTGGCGTATCATAATCCGCAAATAGAAGTTCCTTCAGGATAGGATTTGGTATAACTTGTGGCTATGTTAGTGCACTGTTGTTAGAACCAACAAAGGAGTGCCTCAGCCAGGGCTGGCTCTACCACTCGGCAGAGTAGGCGGCCGCCTAGGGCGCCTGGCCACTGTTGATCTGTCACTGGCAGCTCTGTATTGATTCATGTCATCAGAGAGGAGAGCCGCGGCTGGCAGCTACCTCAATCATGTCATCAGTGCATTCGAGAATTGGAGAGGAGCAGCCACCCCTCCCTTGGAGGCCGCACTACCTCGATCATGTCAGTGAAGTGGAGAGCTGCGACTGGCAGCACCACCACCCCCGGAAGCCGCTGTGCATCCCAGCATGTTATGCATGTCACTACAGTCCCTGGCCAGCACCATAGCCGCCCCCACCCCCACGTGGAGGGCGCTGTGCAGGATCCTGGCATGTCATGGGACTCGGAGATCAGAGGCTGGATGGCACATTGACACCCCACCCCGTGGAGGCCGCTCTGCATCCTCCTGGCATGTCAGCCGAGCAGGCTATAGCGTGGCGCCCGGCGGCGACCCTCCGGGCAGGTGGAGCCTGGAGGAGTCACTGCACCAACTGAGGTGTGGTGACATTTGATTGGCGCTGGGTAGGGAAAATGGGGTGGAGCCGGGGCAGCAAAATGAGGTTTCGCCTAGGGTGTCAAAAATCCTTGCAGCAGCCCTAGCCTTAGTCACACGTGACTCAAAAGGGACAGTAAATCCTGGGTTTGCCGGCTGGTTGCCAGAGTCTCCTGCCAAGCTTTGCCACCTTATGGTGCAGGTCCCTCCTCCAAATATGTTCCTCCAGACACAGGAATAGTGCAGATTGGTTCCATGTGTAGTCTGTCATACATTCAGCCATCAGTAATAAAGCAAAAAAGAAGGTCCTGTGGCCCCATGTCAGAACTATGTAAAGCATTATTTATGGGTAAGGATCAAAGCAGAATTCCTTCCGACATTTCACGGGTAGCTCTGGCTTGTTCAAGGGATCCTTTAACCTCTTTCTGCCATGTAATACATGTGTGCAGCAGCAAAATGGTGCGATTTAAAGAGGAAGTAAACCCTGATGGGGTTTACTTTCCTCTACATTCCCCTGTAAATTAGAAGCATAATGGGCTACTGTGCATCGCATAGTAGCCCATTATGTGCCACTTACCTGCAAACAAAGCCTGTGATGTCCAGCGCTGTCACCTGTGCTGGCGGCGTCCATCTTCAGCCCCTCTTCTTTCTAGGGCCGCTACTCTGGCGCTGTGACTGGCCGGAGTCGCGTGACTTCACTCCCGCGCATGCCACCAGTCACGGCACGGTCGCAGTGGAGGAACGGCACGGAGGCCGCTTCAAATGACGTTGGTACAACACATACACTGCATATCTCCTGAACCGTGCAGGTTTAGGAGATATGCAGGGCACCTACAGGTAAGCCTTATTATAGGCCTTATCATCGGCTTACCTGTAGGTTAAAGTGGTTGTCACGAGTTGACAACCACTTTAAAGCGGTATTAAAGTCCTTGTTTTTTTGTTTTTTTTGTTTCGTTTTTTTAAAGGTAACAAACGTTATACTTACCTGCTGTGTGTAATGGTTCTTCACAGAGCAGCCCGGATCCTCCTCTTATCAGGTCCCACACCAGCGATCCTGGCTGCTCTCTACTGCCGTGTGCTGTGGAGGGCACCCAAGCAGGGGATTCTCCCGAGTCCCACCCCCTCCATCTTCTGATTGGCTCACTGACTGTGGTTGACTAACTGCTGCCAGAAGCCAATCAGGAGTGCGAGTCCCTGGAGAGCCAAGGCTCACGTGGACATCGCTGGATTGATGGAGGGCTCGGGTAAGTATTGGGGGGATGCTGCACACAGAAGGTTTTTTACCTTCATGCATAGAATGCACCTTCTGCCTTTACAACCCCTTTAACCAGTTGCCGACCGCCCGCCGTGGCTTGACGGCGGCAACTTGGCTCGTTATCGCGAAAACGCAGTGACCTCACAGCGGCCGTGAGAACGAGTATTACATTCACTGTGTTCCGGGGGGTGTCGGAGCGGGTAAGGCAGACTCTATGTCCGCCGGTTACCTGCGATCACACCCTCCCCCGGAGTAACAGACTGGGGGTCCGTGTATGTAAACACGGATCTCCGTTCTGACAGAGGGGGAAGGGCTGTGATTACAGGCTTCCTGTATATGGAAGCCGTGATCACTCCCCTCCCCCTGCCAGCCCAGCCCACATACAGTGAGAACACACTGAGGGAACACAGTTAACCCCTTAGAGCACCCCCTGCAGGTTAACCCCTTCTCTGCCAATGGCATTTACACAGTAATCAATGCACTGATCGCTGTATAAATGTCACTGGTCCCAACAAAGTGTCAAAATGGTCCGACATGTCCGCCACAATATCGCAGGACTGCTAAAAATCGCAGATCGCCGCCATTACTAGTAAAATATATAAGAAATAAAAACCCCATAAATTCTCCTCATTCGTAAACGCAGCAACTTTTGTGCAAACCAATCCATAAACGCCGTTTCCGATTTATTTATTTTTTTTTACCAAAAATATGAGGAAGAATATAAATCGGCCAAAACCCGATTAAAAACATTTTTTATAAATTTTTTTTGTATTTTAGCAAAAAGTAAGAAATTTTTTTTTTTTTTGCAAAATTGTCGCATTTATTTTGTTTATAGCGGTGGTCATAAATGACGCAGTGGTGATCAAATACCACCAAAAGAAAGCTCTATTTGTGGAAAAAAAAGGATGCAAATTTTGTTTGGGTACAACGCCGCACGACAGCGCAATTGTCAGTTAAAGCGACGCAGCGCCGAATCGCAAAAAGTGCTCCGGTCCTAAAGTGTGAAACCCTTCCGTGGGCTGAAGTGGTAAAAGCGGAACTTCAGTCCGCCTCCCAGGTGGCTCCACGCTCCCATTGGGCGCCGCCAATATGGGGCATATGCAGATTTGTCAACGGCTCTGCCCCTCCTTTGGGTCACGGCAGAGCACGTCTGGTAATTTCTCATGCACGTGCAAAGACAGGGAAGGGAACGGACTTCCCTGGTAGCATCTTTGCACATGCATGGGAAACCAGGGCATGCACAGACGTGCTACAGGGCTTTTTTCAGGACCCGAAGCCCTGCGGCACATCTGCCCAAGCACAGGAGGCAGGGAGAACCAAACTAAAAACCTCTACTAGGCAACAAATGCGTTTTTTAACAAAAGACTTTTTGTTAAAATAAAATAAAATGTCCATTGTTAAGGGGGGGATGGGAGGAGACAGGGCAGCGCAGCGTTACCTTTAGAGGGTAAGGTCCGCTTTAAGTTACAATGGATACAGATCTACGGTAATTTTGATGCAATTTGCTTGACAAACCCCCTCAATGTGTATAAATGTCCCAGCAATGACTCTCTGCCTTTCTACAGGTAATGCACATCAGAAAACTCCTGCAGAAGATGGACCGACCCAACGGGCTTTACCCAAACTACTTAAACCCCAGGACCGGGCGATGGGGGCAGCGTAAGTGTCTATCCCTCCATATGTTGTATCCCAGAGCTCGGTGAATCACTGAGCCGATCAGCGGGTGCAGTCGGTCAATCGTTTGCTGAGAGTCGCTAAGCGCCTCGTGCTATAACGAATCACAGCGCAGAGAGGCCACTTTGCCACCACACATCTGCGTTAGGCAGCGGTTAATCGGTTCCTGCATGCTCACTGTCTTTTTACTACTGCAATGTGGCTGCAGCTAGGGGGCGAGTGCCCGTTGCACTCTGCGTGTGTGTGCCCGCGGCTCGCGGGCAGACCCAATGTCCGCCGGCAAGCCGCAATGAGCTGCCAGAGGGAAAGAACGGGGAACCGCTGAAGTAAACACAGTTCTGCCAGGCGGCATGTAAGGGATCTACTGATCCCTGTCACTGGGATCAGTTAGATCTCTGGTGCCCCTGGCAGCCCAGCCCCCCCCTCACAGTTAGAACACGCCTAGGGAACACAGTTAACCCCTAGATCACCCCCTGCAGGTTAACCCCTTCACTGCCAATGGCATTTATACAGTAATCAGTGAATATTTAAATTTCTGATCGCTGTATAAATGTCATTGGTCCCAAAAAAGTGTGAAAAATGTCCGACATGTCCGCCGCAATATTGCAGTCCTGATAAAAATGTCAGATCGCTGCCATTACCAGTAAAAAAAAAAAACATAAAAACGCCAGAAATTAATTCTCATGGTTTGTAAACGTGGCAACTTTTGCGCACACCAATCAATAAACACAGATCGGGAATTTTTTTTACCAAAAATATGAGGAAGAATATAAATCGGCCAAAACCGATGAATACATTTGGTTTTTTTATATATTTTTTTTTTTCGGATTTGTATTTTAGCAAAAAGTAAAAAATATTTTTTTCTTTGCAAAATTCTGGCTCTTTTTTTGTTTATAGCGGCAATCAGAAATGGCGCAAAGGTAACCAAATACCACCAAAAGAAAGCTCTATTTGTGGGAAAAAAGGACACAAATTTTGTTTGGGTACAACGTCGCACGACCGCGCAATTGTCAGTTAAAGCGACGCAGTGCCAAATCGCAAAAAGTGCTCTGGTCCTAAAGTGGGAAATCCTTCTGGGGTTAAGTGGAATGTGGTCCAAGTAATATAGAGTTTGTGTGGAGGAATGTGGATATGCTGTGTAGGTTGTCCCAGGAAGTACTGAAAATGGAATGTTGTCACTTCCTGCAGACCACACCTCTGTCGGCGGATTGGGAGACAGTTTTTACGAGTATCTCCTGAAGGCCTGGCTGGTGTCTGACAAGACGGACACGGACGCCCGCAACATGTATGACAACGCCATAGAAGTGAGTGACATTACATTCTACATTATCTGGGAGGGGGGTCATCATCACATGACATTCTATGCTTTGTACCTCTTAGCTGAATATCTTAAAGTTCGGGAAGTAGTTTTCTATTCGTTGCTCTTCCTCTGTAGTGGTTTCTTGGAGCCACCCTTCCTCCGATAAGAATGAGTAATGATCTTCTATTTATGTAACTATCTTCTGCCTTGCCATAGGCCATCGAGAAGCACCTCATCCGTAAGTCGAACGGCGGTCTGACCTTCATTGGCGAGTGGAAGAACGGTCACCTGGAGAGGAAGATGGGTCACCTGACCTGCTTCGCGGGCGGCATGTTCGCTCTGGGTGCGGACGGGTCGCCGGAAGACAAGGCCGGACACTACCTTCAGCTGGGGGCTGAGATCGCTCACACGTGTCACGAGTCATATGACAGGACAGGTGATTGTCAGCGGATGAGGAAGTGTGACGGTTATTTCAGCATGCGGATAGCCCCTCAAATACACAGATATGTATAAAGTGTCACATGACCTGCACTGCCATTGCAGATGGCTCCTCCCACACATAGATATGTATAAAGTGTCACGTGACCCACACTGCCTATCCGGATGGCTCCTCCCACACATAGATATGTATAAAGGTTCATGTGACCTGCACTGCCTATCCGGATGGCTCCTTCCACACATAGATATGTATAAAGTGTCATGTGACCTGCACTGCTGATGTGGATGGCTCCTCCCACACACAGATATGTATAAAGTGTCACATGACCTGCACTCCCATTGCAGATGGCTCCTCCCACACACAGATATGTATAAAGTGTCACGTGACCTGCACTGCCAATGCAGATGGCTCCTCCCGCACATAGCTACAGTATCTCACAAAAGTGAGTACACCCCTCACATTGTAGCAAAGTGTCATTTCTTCAGTGTTGTCACATGAAAAGTAGTGAGTGTACAGCTTGAATAACAGTGTAAATTTGCTGTCCCCTCCAAAGAACTCAAGGTCTCTAACATCCACCAGCTCCGTGATGTCATCATGGAGGAGGGGAAGAGGTCTCCAGTGGCAACCTGTGAAGCTCTGGTGATCTCCATGCCCAAGAGGGTTAAGGCAGTGCTGGAAAATAATGGTGACCACACAAAATATAGACACTTTGGGCCCAATTTGGACATTTTCACTTAGGGGTGTACTGACTTTTGTTGCCAGCGGTTTAGACATTAATGGCTGTGTGTTGAGTTATTTTGAGGGGACAGTAAATTTACACTGTTATACAAGCTGTACACTCACTACTTTACATTGTAGCAAAGTGTCAGCTCTTCAGTGTTGTCACATGAAAAGAATTTAGAAAGATGTGAGGGGTTGGTGTACTTACTTTTGTGAGATACTGTATGTATAAAGTGTCACATGACCTGCACTGCCAAAGCAGATGGCTCCTCCCACACAGGGATATGTATAAAGCAGCTATTGTAAACCTGTGTTTGTAACTTGGCTTGTGGGTAACCTTTAGATCTCAGTTGTACCTAGTGTAAAATCAATTCTACTTCTTTCAGTGGTTTCTCACTTGAGCACCGCCCCCACGTCTCTCCAGGATGAGAGGCAGTTGTACTGTCGGGTGGCGATCACTCCACCTGACAGCACCAGCAACGTGGTACTGGAACGCAGAAAGCATTCTGGCAGTGGCACCACACTGTCGCACTGCAAAGTCAAAGTCACATTGGTCTACAGGCCACCAACGCTACAGGACAGGGTTTGAAATCCCAGGACTGACCAGCACAATCCAGGACACTTGGCAGCTATGGCAGTGCCAAGAGTTGCCACTACTAAGTGCTGGTGTGTTCTGGTCCAAAAAAAAAAAAGAAGTCTGAACGTGCCAGTAGAAAAATAGTCTGATCTCCTGGGTGTGCAGGCTACTAACACTACAGGATAGGGTTTAGAATTCCAGGACTGTCCAGCAGAATCCGGGACACTTCCAGCTATTCAGGTGCCTGGAGGTGGCGTTACTAAGTACCACGGTATTCTGGCACAAATTAATCTGATTGTGCCAGTAGAAAAATAGTTAGGTCTCTTGGATGTGCAGGCTGCTAACACTACAGGACAGAGTTCAAAATACCAGGACTGTCCAGCAGAATCCAGGACACTTGCCAGCTATCCCGGTGCCATGAGGTGGTGCTGCTAAGTACCGGTGCATTGCGGCACAAATAGGTCTGAACATGCCAGTACAAAACTAGTCAGGTCTCCTTGGTGTGCAGGCCACTAACGCTACAGGATAGGGTTAAAAATCCCAGGATTGTCTAACAGAATCCAGGACACTTGCCAGCTCACCCGGTGCCAGGAGGTGGCGCTGCTCAGTACCAGTGTTTAAAAAAAAAAAGTAATTATGTAATTTTTTTTTTTTTTTGGTAAACTCCCCTGCCCGCCTCCCTATCTTGATTTTCACTCTTCTCTGTTTCTTTGCTGACAGTGTTGAAGTTGGGTCCGGAGGCCTTTAAATTCGAGGGTGGCGCAGAAGCTGTGGCCGTGCGGCAGAATGAGAAATATTATATCCTGCGTCCGGAGGTCATAGAAACGTACTGGTACATGTGGCGCTTCACCCACGACCCCAAATACCGCGCCTGGGGCTGGGAGGCCGCGCAGGTACACCACATAAACCAAACATTATTAAGTGTTGTAAAGCTTTGTGTCTCTGTATTCAGATTAACAGGAGTTTGTCTCCATCTACAGGCCATTGAGAAGTATTGCAGAGTGAGTGGCGGATTCTCGGGAGTGAAGGACGTCTACTCCTCATCACCAGCCTACGACGATGTCCAGCAGAGCTTCTTCCTCGCTGAGACACTCAAGTGAGTCCCAGGAATGGGAGACGGACTGGGGATGATCTACTAAAAGCTCAGAATCTGGTGCAGCTGTGCATGCGAGCCAATCGGCTTCTATCTGCAGCTTGTACAATTAGTCTTTGGCAATAAAACCTGGAAGCCTGTTGGTTTCTATGTAGAGCTGCACCAGATTTTGCACTCTCCAGTTTTAGTAAATAACCCCCCCCCCCCGTAATCCCATAGCTTCAAACAGGTTTCTGTTGTACAGGTCTGTCTGTGAACAACCTGCCATGGGGTAGTTTAAGGAAAGTACAAAGTCTATCTTTAGAAAAGCTGAACTCCAGCACAACGGCTAAATACATCTGGACAGAATTGGTATTTCTGTTCATGCAGTCTTCAGATTTACACAGCGCTGTCACACAGCACAGCTCTATCTGTCAAGAGCAGGAGACCTGATTTTTTTTTTTCTCTCCTGCAGTTCAATGACTTGTGATTGGACAGTAAACGGGAAGCAGCAGAATGATGAGCTAATCTGTCATTACAGGCAATATCCCTTGTTAGGACGTGAGCCCTGTGACCCTTGTGCTGCTTCCATCTCTTTCCCAGTCTGAGCTCACAAGGCCAAATACCAAGTCAGATTTATCTAACTACTTGAAGACAGGAAACTATAGGAAATTCCTTATAAACCCCCAAACGTTATATATATATATTTTTTAGCAGAGATCCTAGAGAATTAAATGGCGATCGTTGCATATTTTTATGTCACACGGCAGTTTTTCTGGACTGAATTTTAATGCAAAAAGCACTTTTTTTGGTACAGTACAAAATATGATGTTACGCCGAGTACATAGATACCCAACGCATTGCACTTTAAAAATTGTGCACTCGTGGAATGGCGACAAACTATGATACTTCTCCATAGGCGACACTTTAAACATTTGTTATAGATTAGCAGTTTAAAGTTACACAGGCGCTAGAATTTTTGCTCTCTCCATAAGGTTTGCGACGATACCTCACACATGTGGTACAAACACTGTGAACATATGTGTGCGCGACTTGCGTACGCATTCGCCTCTGTGCATGACGACTGGGGCATTTTCAGTTTTTTTTTGTTTTTTTTTTAAAACTCGACGACCGGCCACAGTAGGTCGTCATTACTTTGAAGCTAAATACCATTGTTATGGCAGCAGCTAGCCATATCTGCCATCAGGTCTGGGGGATAAAACATCAAGAGCGACTTCAGGAACTTAATATGTACAGTCTGGAGGAAAGAAGGGAGAGGGGAGACATCGATTGAAACCTTTAAATACATCAAGGGGGACGACGGTATTGTTACCATAAATCGAAGTTTCATTACTGCTGGATGACACCGGCCAGCAGCTCAAAATTTTTTTTTTGTTTTTTTTTGACTTTTACGGGGTCAGCAGTACGTGTCTCCGCTTACGCATGCGTTCAGCGCGTGTGTATACAAGTGTCACAAACATGGTGTACACACTCCATAGCAGCGTTTGGAATACCTCTCTCGTTTTTAAGATCGCGGACACATTGAAATTTGACGATTAGATATTGTTTACAAATTTCACAGCGGATACCTCTTCATAGTATCAAACAGCGGTAAGGTGCTCACGTGTTAAAAATTTCACGTTACGCAA
>BLSH010374259.1:206880-226052 GCA_018402905.1 Glandirana rugosa | reverse complement strand
CCCCTCTACACGTATTGGTGTCTCCCGAATAGTAATAGTGTTTATGTTAAAACGATCATGAAACCAGGGTTTGTGTTTGACTTTATTCACTTATTGAGTGCTTTAAACTTTCTAACTTGGCAGTAAAGTTTCCATCATTCAGAGCCCTGTCTCTGGTGGATGACAAGGTCAGCAGGTCACACTACTGCAGTCAATTCCCTCCTAAAGCTTTTTATAAGGTACTAAGGCACTTCCTCCTGCCCTTTTGCCACAAGGACTTTGCTACGGGATGGTCAACCCCTGGGTTGCTGTGTATCCTTCTCCAGACAAGCTCACCCCATTTCTGCACCCTACTCCGTGTGTACTCCACAGGGCAATACCCTCACTGATAGCAATGGCAGAAACCAGGCACAGTGCAATTGTGGCAAAAACTCAGGCAAACAGGCTGCAAAGCACTTAAACTGCTCAGAGTGACTTTGTTTTCCCAATATCAGTCGCTGCTGCTGATTCTAGCTTGCGCATATGCCACAACAAGCAGCTTATCTAACCCAAGACCGATTTCTCTGCAACTGTGTCAGAATTTCTCAGACAACTAACAGCCCTAATTTATCCATCACTGTCCAAAGCCCCAAAACACCAGGTTTCTTTTCCACCTCCACCTTCTCTACCTGTGTAAGAAGTGGAAATGCCTCTCTTAGAAGAGGTAGAAATGGAAAACTTTAAAGAAGACCCAGAGTCGATTTAGAGGAGGCCGTGGAAGATTTCTCATTATTGGCGACCCATACACCTGATGCTATGGCTTCATACAATACCCTTGCTAATGTAAGAAATGCGCACTTCTGCCTTGTTAAGTAAATATGCGCTACGTAACAAGTGCAGGGTTGAGAGGTGTGCTACATACAGACTGAATGGTTGAGAGGTGCCCTACGTACCGAGTGCAGGGTTGAGAGGTGCGCTACGTACACACTGCAGGGTTAAGAGGTGCACTACGTACAACTGCAGGGTTGAGAGGCATGCTACGTACACACTGCAGGGTTGAGAGGTGTGCTACGTACACACTGCAGAATTGAAAGGTGCGCTACGTACACACTGCACGGTTGAGAGGTGCGCTACGTACACACTGCAGAATTGAAAGGTGCGCTACGTACACACTGCAGGGTTGGGAGGTGCGCTACGTACAGACTGCAGGGTTGAGAGGTGTGCTACGTACACACTGCAGGGTTGGAACGTGCGCTACGTACACACTGCAGGATTGGGAGGTGCACTACGTACAGACTGCAGGGTTGAGAGGTGCGCTACGTACAGACTGCAGGGTTGAGAGGTGCGCTACTACACACTGCAGAATTGAAAGGTGCACTACGTACACACTGCAGGGTTGGGAGGTGCGCTACCTACACACTGCAGGGTTGGGAGGTGCGCTACCTACACACTGCAGGGTTGGGAGGTGCTCTACGTACAGACTGCATGTTTGAGAGGTGCGCTACGTACAGACTGCAGGGTTGAGAGGCGCGCTACGTACAGACTGCAGGGTTGAGAGGCGCGCTACGTACAGACTGCAGGGTTGAGAGGCGCGCTACGTACAGACTGCAGGGTTGAGAGGCGCGCTACGTACAGACTGCAGGGTTGAGAGGTGCAATACGTACAGACTGCAGGGTTGAGAGGCGCGCTACGTACAGACTGCAGGGTTGAGAGGTGCGCTACGTACAGACTGCAGGGTTGAGAGGCATGCAACATAGCAAGTGCAGGATTGAGAGGTGCACTATGTACCGAGTGCAGGGTTGAGGGGTGTGCCATGTACTCACAAGTTCTCCCCCAGTACAGTGCAGAGCTCTCTTCCCAACACATCCTCTGAAAGAGTGGGGCTGCTTCAAAAGAGCAGCTACAACTTAACCCCACCCCCCCGCAAGCAACATCCGTTTATAAGAATGAGCTTCTGCCATGAAGCTGACAGGATCATCTTCTCCTCCAGTTCCCCTTCCTTGCAAGGCACCTTTATGTGGTCACGCAGTGTGCATCGGGCAAGCGGCTCTCCCTGCCTGAGCTGACCAGACTGGACCCCAAACCGAACCCAACCAACACACACCCGAGCCGAGCCTACGGACCCGCCTGAGCTCTAGAAATGTCTGCTACAGTGTGCATGCCTCTGGGCCCCAGACCTGTTCAATCAATATTTCTCTTACGTTCATTGACAGACACAGCCTCCATACTTGACAAGTGGGGTTTATGCACATCCTACTAGGAGTAGACTAGGCAGAACGAAGTTCAGAAAAAAAGCAAGCTGACCCCTCCCAGGGGGCCGTCCTCACTCAGCATATAACCCCTCAGCTCTGCAGAGCATATCAGTTTTTTTTATGCCTAATGCAAGGAGTTAGACCTGCTTCCCTTATGGGATCTGTTGTTCCCCTTTTTATGCTTTTTGCTTTCCTCAAAGGTCAGATTTCGGCTCTGGCGATCTTTTTTTCAACGTCTGTTAGCAATGCATTCTTTGATCTGTACATTTGTAGAGGGTGTACGTCCTGTAGCTCCTCAAGTACGGTCGCCCTTGGCACCGTGGGATTTAAATTTAGTACTATCTGTACTGCAGAAACCGCAATATGAGAAAATCAGGGATATTCCCTTACAATTGCTGTCACAAAAGGTGGCTTTTTTGGTGGCCATTACATCCCCTAGGTGGGTGTCTGAGTTGGTGGCTTTGTCTTGTAGGTCTCCCTACTTGGTCCTTCATAAGGACAAGGCGGTGCTGCGTTCTTCTCCTTCGTTCCTACCGAAGGTGGTTTCCTCTTTTCACATTAATGAGGATATTGTTCTTCCTTCATTGTGTCCACACCCATCGCACCCCAAAGAGATTGCCTTACTTTCTTTGGATGTAGTGAGGGCTTTGCGGGTGTATTTGAGGGCTACAGCTTCTTTTCGGAAGTCTGATGCTTTGTTGGTGCTGGCGGAAGGGCCGCGAAAGGGTTTGGTGGCCTCGTCCGCTACTGTTTCCCATTGGATCAGACAGACAGTGACCCATGCGTATGCTGTTCGGGGCAAGGTACCCCCTTTCCCGGTCACGGCTCATTCCACCAGGGTGATTAGCACTTCCCGGGCCTTCAGACACCAGGCTTCGGTGTCTCAGGTGTGCAAGGCGGCTACATGGGCCTCGGTGCACACTTTTGTTAAATTTTACAAAGTTGATGTGTCAGCATCCGCGGATGCTGCTTTTGGCCGCAAGGTTTTGCAGGCGGCGGTGTAGGCGCGGCTGGCACCTCCTGAGAGGTTTTCTGTTGGGTACAGTTGTTGTTTACCCACCCCTCTTGAATGACACTGCTTTGGGACATCCCCACTTGTCAAGTATGGAGGCTGCGTCTGTCAGTGAACGTAAGAGAAAATAGGATTTTTTAACTTGCCGTAAATCCTTTTCTCTGAGTTCATTGACAGACGCAGCACCCACCCCTCTGTGTTGCGTTTTTATGGCTTGTTACGAACTGATATGCTATGCAGAGCTGGGGGGGTTATATGTTGAGTGAGGACGGCCCCCTGGGAGGGGTCAGCTTGCTTTTTTTCTGAACTTCGTTCTGCCTAGTCTACTCCTAGTAGGATGCAAAATAAACCCCACTTGTCAAGTATGGAGGCTGCGTCTGTCAATGAACTCAGAGAAAAGGATTTTACGGTAAGTTAAAAAGCGTAGTTGGCATGTCAGGGGGTCACCTTCCCTTAAAGTGGAAGTTCCACTTTTGGGTGGAACTATGCTTTAAGATCTAGAAGACGTTCCTCTGTGAATTTCTCCATGACAGTCCTAAGCCTCATGGATTCCTCCTCAACTCCTCCGCTAAATAAAGGAAAAGAAGAAATCTGTAATTCTCATTGTACCGAAATGGCCCAGAAGAACCAGCTACAGAAACATACTCAAACTTTTAGGAGATGACCCCTGGCCTCTTCCAAACAGGCCAAACCTGCTCTGTCTCGAGACCCCTTATACCATCCTGCTTCTCAGTCATTGGCTTTAATGGCATGGCTGTTGAAGCCCACATGCCAAGGGCCAGCCGTATTCCTGACTGTCATTCCCACATTACTCAAAGCCAGAAAAGCCATTTCAAGAAAAATCTACTACTGAACCTGGAGATTCTTCTTCGTCTGGTGTTAACCCAGGCATTTCAACTCCAGAGAGTACTCGGTACCTCAAATCCTGGCTTTCTGTTAAGTCAAGGCTTAAACAAAACTTGGCTTTAACCCCTTCCGCCCCGGAAGGATTTCCCCCTTTAGGACCAGAGCACTTTTTGCGATTCGTCGCTGCGTCGCTTTAACTGACAATTGCACAGTCGTGCGTCGTTGTATCCAAACTAAATTTGCATCCTTTTTTCTCCACAAATAGAGCTTTCTTTTGGTGGTATTTGATCCCCTCTGCGTCATTTCTGATCGCCGCTATAAATAAAAAAAGAGCGACAATTTTGCAAAAAAAAAGTTTCTCTTACGTTCACTGACAGACGCAGCCCTTCATTAGACAAGTGGGGTTTATGCACATCCTACTAGGAGTTGACTAGGCAAATAGAAAAAAAGCAAGCTGACCCCTCCCAGGGGGCCGTCCTCACTCTAGCATATAACCCCCCTGCTTTGTATAGCATATCAGGTTTTATGCCTAGTCTGGCAAGGAGTTAGACCTGGTTCCCTGCTGGGATCTGCGATTCCCCAGTTTTTTCTTCTTTCTTTGCTTTTCTCAAGCTATGATGATGACTGCTATCAAGTAGCCGGCTGGGGCATAGAGGATATCTTGAATCCTGAAACATTCCCCAGCACGGTCGACCGGTGCGAGCTACCCTTAGCCTCCGGCGGGGTTCGCCGCATTGTACCCGTTCCGTGCGGGTGGCTAGTGGGTGACCCCCACTTGCGTCCGGTGACCGGGCTGTGCTCGCGTCTGAGGGCGCATTTGGCCGGCAGCATCCCTCCCGGCGATGGGAGAAAAGTCTGCGTCCGGGTGGCTACCCACTGCGCCCGTCGGAGTTGTGAGTGACTCCCCTCCCCCCCCCGGGGGTGCGGAAGGGGGGGCTGGGCGACTGCCGGATTTTGGGGCTGTCCGGTGTAGGGTTTTAGGGACGCGTTATGGTCACTGTTTTTTCTCCCTCCCCCCGCGCTGCACCCCTCGCTCGACTGCCTGCGTTTTCCCGCCGCCGTGCCACCATTTTGCCATAGCCATGGCCATTTTGGGGGCTGTTTTGGGCTCTAGTGGCTGTGCGGCGGCCATTTTGCCGTAGTCATTGCCTGTACAGGCGTGTTTTGGCCTCTTGTGTCCGCCCGGCGGCCATGTTTGAGGTGTCGGCCTGGAAGTAAAACCTGCATGCGATGCCATTTTTATCTCTCGCCTCTCCTGATATCGGTAAAGGCAGCGGCAACGGGGCTAGTGGCAGTCAGCATCCTTCTGGGACAGCCCTGGAGGGGCACAGAACAGCAAGTATAGCTGGTCCTCCTGGGGTGTCGGCGGCGGTGGGCACAGTCCTCCTGGGCATTATCCCGGTCGTTCTGTGGGCGGTGGTGGGTCTCCTTAGGGTGTGTCATGGCTCATAGGCCTATTAAGAGCTCCGGTGGCATAATGGCGTTTGCGCCTGCAGGTTCTTCCCCGGAGGGAGCGGCAGAATCCTGTGGTCCCCCTGGATCAGCTGACGCCCATTTTGGGGGCTTCTTTTCCCGGGGGGGGGGGGTGTGCGGTGCAAAGGGGTGTCCAAAAAATGTCCACCCCTCCGTGGTCATGCGGACCCCCGTGGTGCTCTCAGAGGGTGAGCTGGAGCCATCGGACGGTGAGGAAGACCAGGGGGTCTGGGTGGCGCGCGAAAAGGCACAGGTGGCCTCCCGGATCACCGATCTCCGTGCATCCTTACGACTGGACCAGGCGGGGTGTCGCAGGAGGCGTCATACCTCTGTGGGTCGTTAGACCGCCACGGACCCCCAGGGCATACCCTTATGATCAATTTTTGATCAGCCTGCCTACAAGGCATGGCAGCGTCCCCAGAATTCCTTTCTTTGCCCAAACGTTTTGCTGTATGCTATCCCTTTGAGGATATTTTTGTGATGAAGTGGGCATCCCCCGCAGTGGACCCTCCGGTGGTTTGCCTGAATATGGCAACAACCATCCCCTTGGAGGGGTCTCCCTCTTTTAAGGACCCGGCCGATAGGCGGACGGAGGTGGTAGCCAAGGCACTGTTCTTGGTGGCGGGGATGGCCATGAGACCAGCTCTGGCGTGAGCCATGGTGGCGCAATCTCTTACCGAGTGTGCAACTGAGTTGCATAATGAGTTGAGCTGGGGGTGCTCGTCTGAGGCTTCACAGCGGATTGACCAGCTGCTACAGGGTCTTCGGTACCTGTGTGACGCAGCTTTGGACCTGCTCCCATGCTGTCTAGATGTCTGTCTTTGCAGTAATTATTAGACGGGTGCTGGGAATTCCGCCGTAAGCAGGGCCCTGCTTCTTCGGGTCAGAAGATGTTTGTTTGTGCGCCCTGTGCAGCGGGCAAGGGCTCAAGGCCCGGCAAGTCTGCCTCGGGGTCCGGTAAACGGCCCTGGCAGCGCAGGAGCGAAAAGACGGAGGAAAAGTCCTCCTCCGTATGATGGGTTGCCCCCACCCGAGTCTCGGGTGGGGGGCCGACCTCTTGGGTTTGCAGACAGGTGGACTGCCGCATTTTTGACCGGTGGGTGCAGGAAGTGGTGTCCTCTGGATACTGGATAGAGTTCAGCACTCTACCCCCAGACAGGTTCTTCCCATCAAACTTGAGACTCCCTCAGGGGCGTCGAGAGGCTCTCCTAGGGGCTGTTCAGATGCTTTCCGAACAAGGGGTAATTGTGCCGGTACCTCCACTGGAAAGGTTACGTGACTTCTATTCAAATCTTTTTGTGGTACCCAAAAAGGGTGGAGTCAGGCCAGTTCAGGACCTAAAAGCGCTGAACCACTTTGTGAAGGCGCGAAAATTCAGGATGGATTCTGTCCGTTCGGTCGCGGCCGCCCTGCACCAAGGGGACTTCATGGCGTCTATGGATATCAGGGACGCGTACCTCCATGTTCCCATTTGTCTCCGGCACCAGCGCTTCCTGCGCTTTCCGGTGGGAGATCTACATTACCAATTTGTGGCACTTCGCTTCGGTCTGGCCTCGGCTCCTCGGGTGTTCACCAAGCTGGTGGCTCCGGTGATGGCGCTATTGAGGCAGAGAGGCATTGCTGTGGTAGCATACTTAGACAATTTACTCCTGAGAGCGGAGTCTGCTTCAGCTCTGGAGGAGAACGTGGCTATAACCATGGCCTCGTTGAAAGACTTCGGCTGGTTGATCAACCTGCAGAAGTCAACGTTGACCCCATCCTGTGGCCTGGAATATCTGGGTCTGATTCTGGACACGGAGCAGGCGAAGGTGTTCTTACCTCCGGCCAAGTTGCTGACACTGCAAGCAGCGGTGCGAACCCTGCTGTCATGCTAGTGGTCCTCCTTACGGTTCTGTATGCGGGTGTTGGGGCTCATGGTTTCAGCCTTCAAGGCGATACTTTACGCCCAGAGTCACACTCGGCTCCTACAGCGAGCGATTCTGTCACGGCGGGACAAGTTTCCGCTGTCCCTGGACCAGCTGATCAGATTGGATCATCAGACCAGAAGATCGTTAGCCTGGTGGCTTCGGGCCCCGGCTCTAATGTTGGGGAAGTCCTTCCTCCCCCTGAATTGGTCGATAGTCACGACGGACGCCAGCCTATTGGCCTGAGGGGGGGAGGGTCCTGGGGCAGCTATCTGCTCAGGGCCGTTGGTTGGCGCAGGAATCCCGCCTTCCGATCAAGGTGCTGGAGTTTAGGGCGATCAGGCTCTGCCTCTGCCTCTCCCACTGGACGGTAAGGCTGCCTCCTGGTTTGGGTTCAGTCGGACAACGCCACGGCAGTGGCATATGTGAACCATCGGGACGGAACGAGGAGCTCGGCAGCGGCTGCGGAAGCGGCTCTCATTCTGCGATGGGCAAAACTTAACGTGCCAGCAATTTCCGCCATTTACATTCCGGGCGTAGAGAATTGGCAGGCGTACTTTCTCAGTCGCCAGACACTGGATTAGGGGGAATGGTCCCTACATCCAGAGGTGTTCCGCCAGATTTGCCACAAGTGGGGCACGCCAGACATGGACCTCATGGCGTCCAGGTTCAATCACAAAGTGCAGACCTTTGTGTGCAGAACAAGGGACCCGTTGGCGGCCGCCACGGACACGTTGGTAGCGCCTTGGGGTCGATATCCGCTCCTGTATGCCTTCCCTCCCATCAAGCTTCTACCGCAGCTACTGCGCAGGATAGAAGCGGAAGGGATTGCGACAATCCTGGTAGCTCTGGATTGCCGTCGGCGCACGTGATGCGGATGGTGACAGATGTTCCCTGGCGTCTTCCGCTGCGAGACGATCTCATGTCACAAGGACCCATCCTGCACCCTGCTTTACCCTCGCTGGCTTTGACGACTTGGCTATTGAGTCCCAGGTGTTGAGGGATAGGGGTGTCTCTGACTCCGTGATCCCTACCATGCTTAAAGCACGCAAGTGTACTTCGCGCAAGATTTATCATCGCACCTGGAAGGCCTATATTGCCTGGTGTGAGGCGGGGGGTTGGAACCCTCGCTCTTACCTTGTGTCCAGGGTCCTGGCCTTTTTGCAGCGGGGCCTGGATTAAATATTGAGTACTCTCAAGGGTCAGATTTCGGCTCTGGTGATTCTCTTTCAACGGCCTTTGGCGTCGCATTCATTGATACGTACATTTGTACAGGGTGTACGCCATGTGGATCCTCAGATACGGTCGCCTTTGGCGCCGTGGGATTTGAATTTGGTGCTTTCTGTGCTGCAGAAACCGCCTTATGAGAAGATCAGGGATATTCCCTTAAGATTGCTGTCACAGAAAGTGGCTTCTTGGTGGCCATTACATCCGCTAGGCGGGTGTCTAAGTTGGCAGCGTTGTCCTGCAAGTCTCCCTACTTGGTCCTTCATAAGGACAAGGCGTTCTTGCGACCTTCCCCTTCGTTTCTACGAGAGTGGTCTCTTCTTTTCACATTAATCTTCATATTTTTGGTTAAAAAGATCACAATCTGCGTTTATTGATTGGTTTGCGCAAAAGTTGCCGCGTTTACGGATGAGGAGGCTTTCTGGGGTTTTTATTTATTTTTTTTACTAGTAATGGCGGCGATCTGCGATTTTTAGCGGTACTGCGATATTGCGGCAGACATGTCGGACCATTTTGACACTTTTTTGGGACCATTGGCATTTATACAGCGATCAGTGCTATAAAAATGCACTGATTACTGTGTAAATGCCATTGGCAGTGAAGGGGTTAACCTGGAGGGGGCAATCTAAGGGTTTACAGTGTTCCCTCAGTGTGTTCTAACTGTATGCGGGCTGGGCTGGCAGGGGTGGGGAGTGATCACAGCTTCCATATACTGGAAGCCTGAGATCACAGCCCTTCCCCCCCTCTATGAGAACGGAGATCCGTGCTTACTTACACCGACCTCCGTTCTTTCACTGCGGGGGGGCATTGCGGGTAGCCGGCGGCGATCGAGTCCTCCCTACCCTCCGAACACAGTGAGCATGCTCACAATGCTAGTTATCGCGCCGCCGTCCTGTGACGGTGGTTTGCGATAACAAACCACTTTGCCGATGCCACGCTGCGGCGGGCGCTTGGCTAGTGGTTAAAGTGGATGTAACCCCAATTCATGAAATTTGAGCTGGGCACATAGATCCGCAGAGTTTTCTTTTCTCTCTTCAAAGCCCTTTGTCTTATTTATTTATTTCAGGTACTTGTATAGTGCCATCAATTAACGCAGCGCTTTACATATACATTGTACAGTCACATCAGTGCCTTCCCTCTCGCTTACAATCTAAGGTCCCTAACTCACATTCATATACTAGGGCCAATTTAGAGAGGAGCCAATTAACCTACCAGAATGTCTTTGGAGTGTGGGAGAAAACTGGAGTACTCGGAGGAAACCCACGCAGGCACAGGGAGAACATGCAAACTCCAGGCAGGTAGTGTCGTGGTTGGGATTCGAACCAGCGACCCTTTTGCTGCCAGGCGAAAGCGCTATCCACTACACCACTGTGCCGCCCATACTAGATATGTTTTGCACAGTTCCTCTGTTATCAGCCTGACAAGTTTCCGTCACATTATGATCAGAGCAGCCATAGTTTTGTGATGGGGAGGGAGCTATAAGTAGATTAGCACCGGAGCTGAGAGTCTCTACCTATGAGTAGGAGTGTGTGGCTTTCATCCAATCAGCTGTCTTGGCTGTGTGCTTAGGCTTCTCTGCAGTCTTAAGCAGGAAGAGAAAAAATTCATAACCCGAAGAGCACTTTCTAAAGAATATTTACAGATGAAGACAGAAGATATACAAGTAAAACTTATATAGGGAGGTTTGTTTCATCCCTGTGTATCATCTGAGGCTGTTCACTTCACTGGGTACATGGAGGGTTTACATCCACTTTATGTACTCTTAAAAACCTTTTAGTTTCACTTTTAAATACCTTTTATTCAAGGCGTCTCGCAGATCAGACCTCCATTACAGAACCCTGTGCTTCCTTGGATTGTCAATCCAAGTTCCCTCTGCCCTGCAGAAACCACCCTTTGAACCCATTGGAGACTCCCCTTGGGTGATCTCTCCTGCAATGTGGCCTTCTTGAGGGCTATCATGTCTGTCAGTTGTGTTTCAGAGTTAACTGCCCAATCTAATCTAAGGAGATCAGACTGTAACATTGTAACTTTGTAGGGGAGCCCAGAGATCAGACTGTAACATTGTAACTTTGTAGGGGAGCCCAGAGATCAGACTGTAACATTGTAAATTTGTAGGGGGGGCCCAGAGATCAGACTGTAACATTGTAACTTTATAGGGGGGGAGTTCAGAGATCAGACTGTAACATTGTAACTTTGTAGGGGGGGGGGCAGAGATCAGACTGTAACATTGTAACTTTGTAGGGGGGGGCAGAGATCAGACTGTAACATTGTAACTTTGTAGGGGGGGCAGAGATCAGACTGTAACATTGTAACTTTGTAGGGGGGGGGGGGCAGAGATCAGACTGTAACATTGTAACTTTGTAGGAGGAGTCCAAAGATCAGACTGTAACATTGTAACTTTGTAGGGGGAGCCCAGAGATCAGACTGCAACATTGTAACTTTGTAGGGGGGGCAGAGATTAGACTGTAACATTGTAACAAGCCCCAGCAGGGGGTGCTGTGTGTCGGATTTGCTCGGTGATCGCAGCCATGAAGGATACAGACCCCAGCATTCATAGGTTTGTGTAATATGTGGGCCGGCAGTGCAGGAAGTGGATGGGGAACAGATTTGTCCTGCAGAGGAGAACAGATGCCGGCATTGTTATGGGGAAGTACTGAGGTCTCTCAGGTAATAAATACCTGGAAGTTTCATAGTGCGCTTAACATTTAAGATTCCATATCTGCTGATCCCTAAAGCCGGTTGAGGTCGGCCCCCGGTCTCAGCGATTGGTTTGGCCGCTTTTCAAAGAGTAAATCTGCAAATCTTGACCTGGAATAGACCTGAGTGTCGCTGTGGGCGTGGCCTCTGCAGGCCCTGTCCTATTTTTTGTGACCGATTTCCAGCTGTGCTGATGAGTCGGTGGAATCTGACTCATATCTATAGTCTTATATAAACCCCCCCATAGATAGAAACCACAAATGATGTCATGGGGGTCTCCTGTGGTCAGAAAACCCGGCATCCTCCCCCGAGCCCCATCCGTCGCTCTTATCATGGGAAATCCCTCGCTGCGATGCTTCCTGTGTTGTATTTGGTTTCGTTATCTAGGAACAGAATAATCACCATGGAATAAACGATTGCACCTTCAACAATCCCTACATCACAGCATCCATTCATACAAAGCACCCTGTTATCTATTCACGAACATGAAACATGCCCACCCGTCCCAAAGCCATAGAGACCTCCCCCTTCCCTACATACAGCGCCTTGAAAAAGTATTCATACCCAGGGGCGGACTGACAACCCATGAGGCCCCTGGGCAATAGAAGATCATTGGGCCCCCCCTGTGTCCCTGTCCACACTCAAGCCAAACAAGACGCCACCTACTTATTGCACTGCGCCCACATTACATCCGTTCACCCCTACAGATGTGGGAAAGGTGTCCTGAGTGCCCACGCTAGCGTCCCCCTGTCAGGCCAGGTACCGGAGCTCAGTGCTGGAACTTTGTCTGGCACTGGGCTCCAGGATCAGCACAGATTCCTTGGGTCTGAAGTACCAGGAGCCTCTCATGGGGCCCCCTACTGGCCAAGGGCCCTCGGGCAGTGCCCTTATGGTCAGTCCGCCCCTGTTCATACCCCTTGACATTCCCCACATTTTGTTATGTTACAACAAAAAACGTAATTAAATTGGGATTTTATGTGATAGACCGACACAAAATGGATCATAATTGTGAAGTGGAAGAAAAATGATAAATGGTTTTCAACAATTTTTACAAACATCTAAAAAAGCGTAGGATGCATTTGTATGGCGCCCCCTTTACTCTGATACCCCTAACTAAAATCTAGAGGAACCAATTGCCTTCAGAAGTCACCTAATTAGTAAATAGAGTCCCCCTGTGTGTCATTTAATCTCAGTATAAATACAGCTGTTCTGTGAAGCCCTCAGAGGTTTGTTAGAGAACCTTAGTGAGCAAAGAGCATCATGAAGGCCAAGGAATGCACCAGACAGGTCAGGGATAAAGTTGTGGAGAAGTATAAAGCAGGGTTAGGTTATTAAAAAAAATCTCCCAAGCTTTGAACATCTCACAGAGCTCTGTTCAATCCATCATCTGAAAATGGAAAGAGTATGGGCACAACTGCAAACCTACCAAGACATGGCCGCCCACCTAAACTGACCGGCCGGGCAAGGAGAGCATTCATCAGAGAAGCAGCCAAGAGGTCCATGGTAACTCTGGAGGAGCTGCAGAGATCCACAGCTCAGGTGGGAGAATCTGTCCACAGGACAACTATTAGTTGTGCTCTCCACAAATCTGCCCTTTATGGAAGAGGGGCAAGAAGAAAGCCATTGGGGAAAGAAAGCCATAAGAAGTCCGGTTTGCAGTCTGTGAGAAGCCATGTGGGGGACACAGCAAACATGGGGAAGAAGGGGCTCTGCTCAGAGGAGACCAAAATTCAACTTTCTGGCTTAAAAGCAAAATGCTATGTGTTGTGGAAAACTAACGCTGCACATCACCCTGAACACACCATCCGCACCGTGAAACATGGTGGTGGCAGCTTCATGGTGTGGGGATGCTTTTCCTCACCAGGGACAGGGAAGCTGGTCAGAGTTGATGGGAAGACGGATGGAGCCAAATACAGGGCAACCTTAATAGAAAATCTGTTAGAGTCTGCAAAAGACTTCAGACCGGGGAGGAGGTTCACCTTCCAGCAGGACAACGACCCTCAACATCCAGCCAGAGCTACAATGGAATGGTTTAGATCAAAGCATATTTATGTGTTAGAATGGCCCAGTCACAGTCCAGACCTAAATCCCATTGAGAATCTGTGGCTGATCAGACGCTCTCCATCCAATCTGACAGAGCTTGGGGGATTCTACGAAGAAGAATGGGCAGAAATGTCCTCTCTAGATGGGCAAAGCTGGCAGAGACTTCCCCAAAAAGATTTGCAGCTGTAACTGCAGGGAAAGGCGAATCTACAAAGTATTGACTCCGGGGGGCGCCATACAAATGCCCCCCACACTTTTCACAGATTTATTTGTATCATTTATCATTTTCCTTCCTCTTCACAATTATGAGCCACTTTGTGTCGTCTATCACATAAAATCCCAATAAAAAACATTCAAGTTTTTGGCAAAATGTGGGGAATCTCAAGGGGTATGAATACGTATTCAGGGCACTGTATTTATAAGTACGCTATTCAATTATATTGGACCTTCCATATTATCGCTATTATTGTACGATTGATATAGCAACAGCAGCTTGCAATACAATTCAAGTTAGGAGGATTCTGCTCTTGAGAGCTTACAATTTAAAAAGGGAGGGGCAAGCGATACAAAAGGTGGAGAGATGAGTTTTCAGGGGTCACCTAAAGGCATACCGAGTAGCAGATCGCCAGACAGGTTGTGGTAGGGAGTTCCAGAAGATGGGAGAGGCCATGGAGGAATTGGCAAAGAGCAGTGGTGGACACTGAGGATTTGGTGAAGGAGCTCGGAGCAGAGGTGGAAGAAGCCAGTGGAGTGGTGGACACTGAGCATTTGGTGATGGAGCTCGGAGCAGAGGTGGAAGAAGCCAGTGGAGTGGTGGACACTGAGGATTAGGTGATGGAGCTCGGAGCAGAGGTTGAAGAAGCCAGTGGCGTGGTGGACACTGAGAATTAGGTGATGGAGCTCGGAGCAGAGGTGGAAGAAGCCAGTGGAATGGTGGACACTGAGGATTAGGTGATGGAGCTTGGAGCAGAGGTGGAAGAAGCCAGTGGAATGGTGGACACTGAGGATTAGGTGATGGAGCTCGGAGCAGAGGTGGAAGAAGCTAGTGGAGTGGTGGACACTGAGGATTAGGTGATGTAGCTCGGAGCAGAGGTGCAGGGAAGCTGGTGGAGGGTTTAGCAGAGAGTGGTGTAGGACAGTGGTTCTCAACCTTGGTCCTCAAGTACCCCCAACAGGCCATGTTTTGAGAATTTCTCTGTCCAAAATACCAAGCCATTGATTCTGATTTGAAGCACCTCTGCAAGATAAAGGAAAACCTGAAAACATGGCCTGTTGGGGGTACTTGAGGACAGGGTTGAGAACCACCGGTGTAGGACACTGAGCAAATTACAAAAAATTCAATAGTAGAAGAAATTGGAATTTTTTTAGGTGCTGAACCTCCCCGCTCAGAATAAAACTTCATACATAAATGGATGAAAAGTTATTTACATAAAGAGAAGACGACAAACTTGGGGAAAATACCCCATAAAAATCACAGAACAATCGTTCTTACATTTCGTCAGAACCATCATATACAGCAGGGATATGCAATTAGCGGACCTCCAGCTGTTGCAGAACTACAAGTCCCATGAGGCATAGCAAGACTGACAGCCACAAGCAGAGGCATGATGGGACTTGTAGTTCTGCAACAGCTGGAGGTCCGCTAATTGCATATCCCTGATATACAGTATATGACAAACGTGAGTACACCCCTCACATATAGTAACAATAATTAAGAAGAACTGGTAAGAAAATAGTAGATCCAATGGGATACTGTATCTAAGACAGGGTGATAACGCGTCCAGACCCGACGCATAACAGCAGAGTAAGTTGTGTCACCAGCACACCAGGACCAAACAAGTCCAAACTTTTAGTCAATGATCACATCGTTACAGCAAAGAGCAACGTTTCGGAGCCACACAGGGACCCCTTCATCAGGCATGTGAGATCCAACGCATTTCGCCTGTCTGCTTCATCAAGGGATATATTTGGTTGTTTTGGACTGCTGAAATGACAAAAAATTGTATACATAATGCACAATATCTGAAAAAATATTACATTATTACACACTTAACTGTAGTTCATTATCTGGTCACTTACATTTAAGATAAGAATAGAAAGATTTGGTGATGTACAAAGGACCCCACATCGTCCCCAACAAAAGTTAAGGTGCCCGCAGAGCGCACCGGAGCAACCGGCAGCTTAGCCCGACCAATGGCCCGCAAAGATAGACCCCAAAGATCAGGGAATTTCCACCAGAAAACACAGAGGCATAGATGTCCCAAGGAAATATAAAGCCTCAGGGTAAAGCTAATCCCAGCTACTCAAACTAACACACTAATAAATGTTGCAGCACAAATGTTATAGAGAAGGTATGGAAATGATAGCGCACTTACATGGAATATAAAGATGTCTGCATCAAAGAATTGCTTTGAATGATAAATGTTCTTCGTTATGCCCATATGTCCTGGAAGCCCAATCTGTGGAAAAACACAGATATGGGATCACATCACAAACATCAGAGCAAGTAGTGTCACCAGTAGAGTTGAGCGAACCTGAACTGTAAAGTTCGGGTCCGTACCGAACTTTTGGGTGTCCGTGACCCGGACCCGAACCTGAACGTTTCAGAAAAAAGTTTGGGTTCTGGTATTTTATAGCACATGTTGAATAGCTGCAGGGCAGCCAATCAACAAGCGTTTCACTGTTTATCCCTAGAAGCCATCACAGCCATGCCTACTAATGGCATGGCTGTGATTGGCCAGTGCATCTTGTGACCCAGCCTCTATATGAGGCTGAAGTCACAGTGCTGCATATCACATGCTCTCAGGTTAGTGTAGGGAGAGGATGCTGCCAGCGCTGTGAGGGACAGATTGTGAGAGACAGATTGTGAGGGACAGATTGCAGATATAATAACATCTCATCCTGCATTACAGAACGATCTGATTACAGAACGATCTCTCATCCTGCATTACAGAACGATCTCTCATCCTGCATTACAGAACGATCTCTCATCCTGCATTACAGAACGATCTGATACTGGACTAGGTAGAGATTACTACTGCTTTGAGGGACAGATTGCAGATCCAATAACATCTCCCATTTTTCTTCCTTTTGCAGCCCTCTAGCACTTTCAGGACTTTTTTACAGCCATTTTTGTGCCGAAAAGTTCGGGTCCCCATTGACTTCAATGGGGTTCGGGGTCCAGGGTAAAGTTTGGATAACATTCGGTACCGAACCCGAACATTTCCGCGAAGTTCAGCCGAACCCAAACATCCAGGCTCAACTCTAGTCACCAGCACACCAGGATCTCCAAACGAGTCCAAAGCTTTATTCACCGATCACATAGGTACAGCAAAGAGCGACGTTTCAGAGGGATGTGTCCTCTGGTCTCCCATAAAGAGAGGCGTTAGCTTCCATGGTTTAAGAGATATGAGCATTCACTCTAAGGTCAGTGTAGGTTCCCATTGGTAACGGGGTACTTTGCAGCAGTCAATGGGCTTAAGCACTTCATGGCCATTCAGTGTGACCAAACCCCCGTATTTTTGCATTTTTTGCTACATACGTTTTAGATGCTTTTAAAATAGCCTGACAGGAGTATGTATCATGTGTGCGCTGTAACTTTTATACAATTTTTGTCTGTTGGTCGTTACGAGCAGCACCATGCGTTTGGCAGGGTATTCCCCCCAAATATCTAGTTTTGTTTCAGAGCCTGGGTCACATGCCTGATGAAGGGGCCCTGCGCGGCTCCGAAACATCGCTCTTTGCTGTACCTATGTGATCGGTGAATAAACCTTTTGGACTCGTTTGGAGATCCCGGTGTGCTGGTGACACAACTTGCTCTGATGTTATGCGGTTCCAGCCATTGGTCGCTCCAAGCACCCACATTAGAAATAAGCTATCTGTGCAGGAACTAGTGCTTTGGGAATATTACAATTGCACATCACAAACCTGTCCCTACCAGGGATACTATAACCTTAATAGGCGCATAATCTGGAAGAAGGGGAAGACCACCTTCAGTAATACCTGCACAATATGAACGCTGTCCAAAGTCAATCCAGAAGTCCAGAGACCGGAAAAACAATAGCCATCCAAACATAACACATGAGAGAGCGTAGCTGTTTGTGTCCATACACTGAGCAATTTAGCTATGTAGTTTGGGACAGAGGTGAAGGGGAGCCCAATGGAATGATTGGTGGAGAACACTGAGCAGTTGCTGATGTATCTTGGGGCAGTGGTGAAGGGAAGCCCAGTGGAGGGTTTGACAGAGGAAGGTGGTGGATACTGAGTGGTTGGTGATGATGTTCAGGGCAGGGGTTAAGGAAAGCCAATGGAGCAATTGACAGACAGCAAGCGATTGGTGATATAGCTGGGACAGAGATGAAGGGAAGGCAGTGAAGGGGCTGTGTGGACACTAAGGGGTTGGTTATATAGCTTGGAGCAGGGGTAAGGGAGGCCATTGGAGGGATTGGCAGACAAGGGTTGTGGACACTGAGCAGTTGGGTTAGAGGCAAATGAATGCCAGTGGAAAGATTGCCAGAGAAGGGTGGAAGATGTTGAGTGGTTGATGTACCATGGGGCAAAGGTGAAGGGAAGTCAGTGGTGAGATTGGCAGAGAGGGGTGGTGGACACTGAGCGGTTGGGGATGAAGCGCGGAGCAAAGGTGAAGGGAAGCCAGTGGAGGGATTGGCAGAGAAGGGTGGTGGACACTGAGCAGATAGTGATGTAGCTTGGTGTAGAGGTAAAGGGATGCCAGTGGAGGGATTGGCAGAGAGGGGTGATAGACACTGAGCGGTTGGAGATGTAGCTCGGGGCAGAGGTGAAGGGAAGCCAGTGGTGGGATTGGCAGAGATGTGTGGTGGACACTGAGCAGATGGTGATGTAGCTTGGTGTAGAGGTAAAGGGATGCCAGTGGAGGGATTGGCAGAGAGGGGTGGTGGACACTGAGCAGTTGGGGGTGTAGCTCTGGGCATAGGTGAAGGGAAGCCAGTGGTGAGATTGGCAGAGAAGGATGGTGGACACTGAGCAGTTGGTGATGTAGCTCGGGGCAGAGATGA
The DNA here is from genome assembly GCA_018402905.1 of Glandirana rugosa. Taxonomy (NCBI): domain Eukaryota; kingdom Metazoa; phylum Chordata; class Amphibia; order Anura; family Ranidae; genus Glandirana; species Glandirana rugosa. The sequence continues at coordinate 207,607 of BLSH010374259.1, read as the reverse complement.
AGGGAAGCCAGTGGTGAGATTGGCAGAGAAGGGTGGTGGACACTGAGGGGTTGATGATGTAGCTCAGGGCAGAGGTGAAGGGAAGCCAGTGGTGGGATTGACAGAGAAGGGTGGTGGACACTGAGCAGTTGGGGATGTAGCTCTGGGTAGAGGTGGAGGGAAGCCAGTGGGGGATTGGCAGAGAAGGATGATGGACACTGAGCGGTTGGTGATGTAGCTCGGGGCAGAAAGGAAGGGAAGCCAGTGGTGAGATTGGAAGAGAAGGGTGGTGGACACTAAGCGGTTGGTGATGTAGCTCGGGGCAAAGGTGAAGGGAAGCCAGTAGGGGGATTGGCAGAGAAGGGTGGTGGACACTGAGCAGATGGTGATGTAGCTTGGTGTAGAGGTAAAGGGATGCCAGTGGAGGGATTAGCAGAGAGGGGTGGTGGACACTGAGCGGTTGGTGATATAGCTCGGGGCAGAGATGAAGGGAAGCCAGTGGTGAGATTGGCAGAGAAGGGTGGTGGACACTGAGGGGTTGGTGATGTAGCTCTGGGCAGAGGTGAAGGGAAGCCAGTGGGGGGATTGGCAGAGAAGGATGGTGGACACTGAGCGGTTGGTGATGTAGCTCGGGGCAGAGAGGAAGGGAAGCCAGTGGTGAGATTGGCAGAGAAGGGTGGTGGACACCGAGCGGTTGGTGATGTAGCTCGGGGCAGAGAGGTGGTGGGAAGAGACGGTTAGAGTGGTG
>BLSH010374259.1:168541-179895 GCA_018402905.1 Glandirana rugosa | reverse complement strand
TCTATATCAGAGATATGCAATTAGCGGACCTCCAGCTGTTGCAGAACTACAAGTCCCATGAGGCATAGCAAGACTTACAGCCACAAACATGACACCCAGAGACAGAGGCATGATGGGACTTGTAGTTTTGCAACAGCTGGAGGTCCGCTAATTGCGTATCTCTGCTATGCTGCCACCGCTGCCCCTCTTATCCAGTTTACTTGTCTTCTGCTGTTCCCAGGGTCCCTGTGCCCCCCTACAGAGCGGCTGTCTTCCCCCCTCCTGTAGAAGATGTGTGATGATGGAGAGATGGGAACGGGTCAGTAAATTTGTCATTTACCGCCTCTTTCCTTTTCTGAATGGACAGAGTCAGTGATTGGTACCAATTGGTTCATTCATAACTGAAGCATAGTAAACTGTTTTTACTATACTTCCATTTCTGAATGAATGGGAGGCTCAGTGCACAGCTATTCGTTTATTCGGTGGGCCCATAATAAAGGGACCCGCGACGGGAGTAAAGGCCCCCAGGATCAGTGAGAAGAGGCTGGGTCAGGGGGGCCCTTCATAATTTCTTGCACCAGGGCCCTGAAGGTTCTAATTACGCCTCTGCACCTGACCCTTGCACCCCTAGACTTAAAGGGGCATTTAACCCTTGCGGTGTTGGGTGAGGAAAAGGTAGAGTTTGTCTCATTCCTGGAGTTCACCTTTAATTTAGAAATATAGGCAAATGTCAGCCTCCCCTTCTGCCTTTGTACCACGCCCCTTTCCTGCCTAACCCTGCCTTGCACACAATGAGCCAATGCACCTAGAGGGCTTCCTGGGGACTCCCCTTCAGAAATTCCCCACAATGGGGAAATGTCACAAAGAATCCCGGCATATGTCGTTAGGGCCTTCTTAATGCATGGGCACTGCCCAGGGGCCCTAGGTGCGTGGGGGTCCCATGATAATCTTGCATTACGTCATAATTGCCAACTGTCCTGGATTTGCTGAGACAGTCATGTTCTTTTCTAAGCTGTCCCAGAATGGCCGCATCCTGGAACCCGTACTGTGCCCTCCTGAACCCCTCTGTGCTGTGCCTTTTCTGCTCCCCCCTGTACTGTGCCCTCCTGAACCCCTCTGTGCTGTGCCTTTTCTGCTCCCCCCTGTACTGTGCCCTCCTGAACCCCTCTGTACTGTGCCTTTTCTGCTCTCCCCTGTACTGTACCCTCCTGAACCCCTCTGTGCTGTGCCTTTTCTGCTCCCCCCTGTACTGTGCCCTCCTGAACCCCTCTGTGCTGTGCCTTTTCTGCTCCCCCCTGTACTGTGCCCTCCTGAACCCCTCTGTACTGTGCCTTTTCTGCTCTCCCCTGTACTGTGCCCTCCTGATCCCCTCTGTGCTGCGCCTTTTCTGCTCCCCCCTGTACTGTGCCCTCCTGAACCCCTCTGTGCTGTGCCTTTTCTGCTCCCCCCTGTACTGTGCCCTCCTGATCCCCTCTGTACTGTGCCTTTTCTGCTCCCCCCTGTACTGTGCCCTCCTGAACCCCTCTATGCTGTGCCTTTTCTGCTCCCCTCTGTACTGTGCCCTCCTGAACCCCTCTGTACTGTGCCTTTTCTGCCCCCCCCTGTACTGTGCCCTTTATGTTGATTGGTCTTTGATTCATGGCATTTTCTTTCAATTGTGTTGAAAGTACTAATAAATATTTGTTTAATTCTATCAACTATTTATACTTTAATTCTTCAGAGTAAGTGCATAAATTATGGCAAGCTGGTAGGGGCCCCAGTGCATTACTTTGCCCAGGGGCCCATGATGCTATTAAAATGGCCCTGGATGTCGTTTCCCAAATACCCAGTCTTGCCGAAACACTCTCAGCACCGGACACAAGATTAGAAGTCTATTTTTACTAAAATGATTAGGGGGAGGAAAAATTTGAAGATTAAATTAATTTTTTTGGGGGTGAATGGTGAGCCGTTGTATATAGGATTATACATCAGACGTATAGACCTTAGTTGTACTAAGGAGTCTTTCTAAAGCATTCGTTGGATGAATGTCACAAGCATTCGCCCAGCCGTGACGAATTCCAGCCATATTTTAATTAATACCGCGATTTCCAGCTCCATCTACTGGCCACAGTGCAGTATTTTTCCTGAAATTACTTAATTATGAAAAATATCGCATTGTGACCACTAGATGGAGCTGATCATTATAGGACAGTGGTTCTCAGCCCCGGTCCTCGGGACCCACTAACAGGCCAGGTTTGCAGGATAACTGAAATATATCCCAGGTGATATCATTTGCTGCTCAGTGATTGCAGTAGTCTGCATCTCCCCAATACTTAAAATCTGGCCTGTTGGTGGGTCCTGAGGACCGGAGTTGAGCACCACTGTTATAGGATATCAATAAATTACACTAAATACTGTTACAATTCGCCACAGCTGGGCTAATGCTTGTGACATTCGTTCAACGAATTTCTTAAAAATAAACCCATAAATTATCACACTATTATAGGGGAAAAAAGTACAAAAATAAAAAACGTTATTAAAAAGATTTTTATTCCGAAAGCCAAAGCTGAGCACTTTGAATTAAAAACCCAAAAAAGACAAAGGAGAGCCCCTGGTACATCGCAAAGTCATCCTTGTAGAGTCACCTATTGAAGGTCACAGCTGAAATATTTTTCTCATAAGGAAGTCCCTGAGTACATAAAAAAAATAAATAAAGTTTTGTAAGACTCGGCTCTTTAGAATTTCCACAGAAATTGAATCGTTGCCAACGGCAGAATCAGAATGTCCAGAATCATTTATTTCCAATACTCGATCAATGGCAGAACAACCAACTTTATTTGTTAATTGCATTCATTTCAATGTTATAATTAAAATAATCATTTTTCATTATTTTTTAAATTCTTTTAATTTTTTTTTCATATATTTAAAGAAAAAAAAAATATATATACAGTATCTAACAAAAGTAAGTACACCCCTCACATTTGTGTAAATATTTTATTCTATCTTTTCATGTGACAACACTGAAGAAATGACACTTTGCTACAATGTAAAGTAGTGAGTGTACAGCTTGTATAACAGTGTAAATTTGCTGTCCCCTCAAAATAACTCAACACACAGCCATTAATGTCTAAACCGCTGGCAACAAAAGTGAGTACACCCCTAAGTGAAAATGTCCAAATTGGCCCCAAAGTGTCAATATTTTGTGTGGCCACCATTATTTTCCAGCACTGCCCTCTTGGGCATGGAGTTCACCAGAGCTTCACAGGTTGGCACTGCAGTCCTCTTCCCCTCCTCCATGATGACATCACAGAGCTGGTGGATGTTAGAGACCTTGCGCTCCTCCATCTTCCGTTTGAGGAGCCCCACAGATGCTCAATAGGGTTTGGGTCTGGAGATGCTTGGCCAGTCCATCACCTTTACCCTCAGCTTCTTTAGGAAGGCAGTGGTCGGCCTGGAGGTGTGTTTGGGGTCGTTATGTTGTTGGAATACTGCCCTGCCGCCCAGACTCTGAAGGGAGGGGATGCTCTGCTGCAGTCACAGTACATGTTGGCATTCATGGTTCCCTCAATGAACTGTAGCTCCCCAGTGCCGGCAGCACTCATGCAGCCCCAGACAATGGCACTCCCACCACCATGCTTGACTGTAGGCAAGACACACTTGTCTTTGTACTCCTCATCTGGTTGCCACCACACACGCTTGGCACCATCTAAACCAAATAAGTTTATCTTGGTCTCAGACCACAGGGCACGGTTCCAGTAATCCATGTCCTCGGTCTGCTTGTCTTCAGCAAACTGTTTGCAGAATTTCTTGTGCATCATCTTTAGAAGAGGCTTCCTTCTGGGATGACAGCCATGCAGACCAATTTGATGCAGTGTGCGGCGTATGGTCTGAGCACTGACAGGCTGACCCCCCACCCCTTCAACCTCTGCAGCAATGCTGGCAGCACTCATACGTCTATTTCCCAAAGACAACCTCTGGATATGACGCTGAGCACTGCACTCAACTTCTCTGGTTGACCATGGTGAGGCGCTGTTCTGAGTGGAACCGCTCCTGTTACACCGCTGTATGGTCTTGCACTTCCTATGGGTGGCAATAGGTGTGTAGGCTGATTGGACTCATATAAAACACTGATCACTGCCCCAGCCTTTTCATTTGCTGGTTTGGCATGGTGCACTTCAGATGTGGATCGCACCACAAGATAGGCACTAAGGTAATTACTTTTGCACTCCCTATGGCACTCCCTATGGCAGACTTGGTTTAAGCGTCACTACCCTTTCCATTATATTATCCCCTATATAAATCTTTATAGTTCCTGGGTAAGTCTGCCTTCGGTTTCACTTAACACTCACATACCAGCTACTGCCTGGCATCCCCACCCAGCCCTGTGTACATCTATTTGTCTTTTTCATAAACCACATTCTTTGCACTCTCCTTGGTACTATGGATTATGAATTATGGATTATGGATTATACCTACATGAGCTACATTACACTAGAATTTGTACTCATTATTTATAGATACATTTGAAGACACCCACACTACCATTGTTAGAGGAAATGCCGCAAAAATTGACTTTTCTGCCGCTAATGCACGTGCGCGCGCCGGAAACTGCGCCAAACAGCGCCAAACGGCTCTATTCCTACCCTGCACGCCCTGCAGCAAGTGCTGTCTGATCTGCAGCGTGTAGCGCGTGTTCCTGAGCGACCTGCATCTGTTTCTCTGTTCCTGTGACCCGGATTGCCTGCTGATTTCTGCCTGCACCGACCCCTGGACTGTCTATGACCACTCTCTTGCCTAGCCCTCCTGTACTTTGCCTAGCCCTCCTGTACTTTGCCCGCCTGTTGATGACCCTGCCTGAACCCAACTATGCGCCTGCCTGCTCCTCTTGTACCACACCGCCAGCCTGTTTCACGACCCAGCCTGTACGACCAGTCTTCTAGTGCACGAGTGCACCAACCAACTTCTACCATCACCAGTGTGCCAGTCCAACCCTCGTGCCATCCTGCACTCCCGAGCCACCTGTCTACTTTACCAGGGGGTTCCCGAGTCAGGGTCATAAGGGAGGTTACCCACTGCATAAGTCAGACTCAACCACCAGGTACGTGACAACCATTCAGTACCTATGGAGAATTCCCCATATGGGGATAATGTTTTCTTGTGTGCCCATCTTGCCCTCTTAGCCCCCCCGGGACAGACCAACTCAGCGGGCCATGTTTCACCACACGCATGCATGATATCCCAACATTATGTAAGTCACTGCGATTGGATTGTCCTCTCCCCTTTATCTGCTTGCTATGTCAGTTTCATACCAGATTTATTGGTATTTATGTCCCTTTTCAGACAAGTTAAGGCATCGGCTACGGAAGAGGGATCTTAATGAGGAAACGCATCGAGCTTGTATGGATGCAGCTACACTTGATTACTGTATGTTTTACAATGCTGTCATATCTACCAATTTCGCTACACGAAGAATTCATTTACAAGATGGCCAATAGGCTCATGCTGTTTTTTTTTTTTTTATGTAATCTTTATTTATATTTTAGATAGACATTGACAAACATAGCACGGACTCATGAGTTCCAACACAGACGGGTCCCAACATTTGCATACTCTGTATCAAATACATCAAAATGCATCACATCACAAAGGTGACATCTGTTCGTTTGAGCTTTTACTAGGCTAAGCTCTCCAATGTGACATAGTTGTTAAACTTATGGCTATACCGGGCACCTAGTGCCTCCGGTCAAACTCCACGGTCTCTCCATCTCTCTAATGTGCCTATCCCATCGGGCCCCCCATTTTAGCCGGCCCTGCCCCGCCAGCCCCAGCCGAGAGGGGGGACACTCAGTGTCTCCATCATGCCCTCCCTGGTCGTAAGACCTGGCCCTGGGCCGACCAGGCGGGCCGACCCAGGGCCCCAGACCCCCCCCCCCCACCCCCCGGACAAAGCCGAGGCGGCGGGGAGGGCCCAGGACCCCCGGCAGGCCCCGGCCCCCTACTGTAAGACCAGAGTTCAAGTAGTCCTGTTTGGAGGTCACCAAGAGCATGCATGAAGTTTAATACTGTAGCCCACAGAGTAGGTAAGCAGCTTAAGCATTAAGTCTTGGAACAACTGCTGAAAAACACAAAACATTGAGAGAAAATAAAGGAGAACATGAAGTGAGAGAGAGAGAGGAACAGAGAGAATAGAGAATAAGAGAGAAGACTTGTGAGGGTGCCCGACCCTCCGCCCTAGGGCCTGCCACTGACTGTAAGAGACAGGACGACCACCTCCTCCGCCATCCACATCTGTATCTTCTTCGCCAGCTGCTCCCCCCAGCCACGGCTTCCCCTGCAAGAAATAGCAGTGGAATCCTAAGCAACGGGTCAACGTGGGTGAGAAGGGGACACAGGGACCCGCCAGCCAGTCCGTCTGTGATTAAACCATTTTATACCATTTTATGTGTTGGCCTGGACGGGGCATCCGCCCCCGGGCCCCCCTCCCCCCAGGGAAGGCTGGGCTAACCTCAGTAAGTCCACATCTAGGCTGGATGCTATGTGTCCCAGGGCCGGAGCGTGCTCCCGCCACTCGGCCCAGATCTGCTGGAACCTTTCCGTTTTTCCCCTGCAGGTAGCTACCCACTCCTCCGCCTCCATTATTTCCTGAACCTTTTTAGTCCATTCCTCTCTTCCCGCGACTGCCCTCCGCTTCCAATAAACCGGGAGCAGGCGCTTGGCAGCATTAAGGAGGTGTGGCAGGGCGATTCTCTTGAAATTGCTAAGTGGCATTGATGGGACCTGTAGAAGGAAGTGTTGGGGGAGAAAGGGGATCTCCAGGCCCAGGTTATCCTTGATCTGTGCTCTAACATCTTCCCAGAAGGGCCGGATCAGCGGGCACTCCCACCAAAGATGTAGCAGGGTGCCACGCTGGCCGCACCCTCTCCAGCATAAATCTGACTCCGAGGGGTATATCCGCGCCAGAGCCACCGGTGTCCTGTACCAGCGAGTCAGAAGCTTATAATTGGTTTCTTGAGTTCGAGACTCAACTGAACTGGAGTGTGTGAGCCGGCACAGGTGGTCTAGCTGTTGCACGGAGAATTCCACCTCTAAGTCCCTTTCCCATTCTCTAATAAATGCTGGTTTCACCGGCGGGGCCGCTGAACCCAGCAGGCCATACATCTCAGAGACCATGGCTGGAATCGGCTCCTCTTCGGTAAACAGCAATTCAAAATTTGTTAGTTCAGACTTGCTCCTAATGTCCCTCCCCTCTTTCCCGAGAAAATGACTCAGTTGGGCATGCCTCCAGAAGTCAAAGGGGAAGCTCTTGTGTCGCGCCCTAAGTGTCGCCAGGGAAGGGAGCCTGCCATCCTCCAACAAGGAGCCACAACACGCATTGGAGTCGTGTGTCCATATGCCAAAAAAAGCTGCCTGTTCCCCCGGGAGGAACCATTGGAAACCGCCCAGTGGGGCCAGGGGCGAAGTTTGTGGAGCTTGGGGCCAGGGGCGAAGTTTGTGGAGCTAGGCTCATGCTGTTTAATGCCCATGCGTATTTTTACAGATATGAGGTTGTCTTTTTCTTATTTATCGCATTACACTACTGTTTAGGACAATAAAATGGTTATACTTCATTTATTTTGTCTGTCATTTGCCTCAGATAAAGTCCCAAACCCCCCTCTGCAGGTCTCGCTGTATGGTCTTGGCCACCGTGCTGCAGCTCAGTTTCAGGGTCTTGGCAATCTTCTTATAGCCTAGGCCATCTTTATGTAGAGCAACAATTCTTTTTTTCAGATCCTCAGAGAGTTCTTTGCCATGAGGTGCCATGTTGAACTTCCAGTGACCAGTATGAGAGAGTGAGAGCGATAACACCACATTTAACACACCTGCTCCCTTGTAACACTAACAAGTCACATGACACCAGGCAGGGAAAATGGCTAATTGGTCCCAATTTGGACATTTTCACTTAGGGGTGTACTCACTTTTGTTGCCAGTGGTTTAGACATTAATGGCTGTGTGCTGAGTAATTTTGAGGGCAGGGGAGGGCTGGCAGCCTTTAGGCCTGGAGGGCAAGTCCAGTCAAGTGGCCCATTGAACCACCGAATCAGCTCACCATCCGTGCCCACCTGGTTTTATAATGGATATTGATGTTATGAAGCAAGACAAATATGATGCAATGTGGTAACATCATTTAATGTTAATAGCAACAAAGGAGGATTAACAAAAATAATGCATCAATGCAGCACATCAGTGCCCATCAATGCAGCCTCACCAGTGCCCATCAGTACAGCCTCATCATTGCCCATCAGTGCAGCCTCATCAGTGCCCATCAATGCAGCCTGATCAGTGCCCATCAATGCAACCTCACCAGTGCCCATCAATGCAGCCTCACCAGTGCCCATCAAAGCAGCCTCACCAGTGCCCATGAATGCAGTCTCACCAGTGCCCGTCAAAGCAGCCTCATCAGTGTCCATCAATGCAGCCTCACCAGTGTCCATCAGTGCAGCCTCATCATTGCCCATCAGTGCAGCCTCATCAGTTACCATCGATGCAGCCTGATCAGTGCCCATCAATGCAACCTCACCAGTGCCCATCAATGCAGCCTCACCAGTGCCCATCAATGCAGCCTCACCAGTGCCCATCAAAGCAGCCTCATCAGTGTCCATCAATGCAGCCTCATCATTGCCCATCAGTGCAGCCTTATCCGTTACCATCAATGCAGCCTGATCAGCGCCCATCAATGCAGCCTCACCAGTGCCCATCAATGCAGCCTCACCAGAGAGAAAAACCAGATTACACAGAGCTTGGATCTCCAGCTTACCTGGCGCGGCCACTGTCATATGAAGTCCCGCCTCCTGGACCAGCTCCTATGATAGACATCACCAGTGTGCTGTCTATTATAGATGTTGGTCTAGGTGGTAGGACTTTGTAAGCGGAAGATCCCCACTCTGTGTAATCAGGTGGCGCCCCCCCCAGGCAGCCCAATGGGCCCCGCAGAATCCATGGTAGGGCCAGCTCTGGGCACCCCCTTTTTGCCTGCAGTTAGTTGGTGGCTGTGCCCCTGGCCCCTAATTCCTTCCTCCACAAGAAGAAAAAAGTGTGAGTGGGCAGCAGCCGTCGGCCATTTTTAATGTAACTGAGGGTGGCCTGGGGGGCAATTGCCACCCTGCCCCCAGCCCAGCCCTCCCTTGTTTGAGGGGACAGTAAATTTACACTGTTATACAAGCTGTACACTCACTACTTTACATTGTAGCAAAGTGTCATTTCTTCAGTGTTGTCACATGAAAAGATAGAATAAAATATTTACACAAATCTGAGGGGTGTACTTACTTTTGTGAGATACTGTATATATATATATATATATATATATTTTTTTTTTTTTTTATTGAAATATATGAAAAAAAATTAAAATAATTAAAAAAATAATGCAAAATAATTTGAAATTTGATTATTTTAATATAACATTGAAATGAATGCAATTAACAAATAAAGACAGTTGTTCTGCCATTTATCAGATGCGCCGAGTATTGGAAATTCCCCCAGGATATATGATTATTGATAATATTTATAAAAATGTGAGGGATGTACTCACTTTTGTGAGATACTGTGTGTGTATATATATATATTTTAAATTTAAATATATGAAAAAAAATTTAAATCATTTTAAAAATAATGAAAAATAATTTGAAATTTGATTATTTTAATTATAACATTGAAATGAATTCAATTAACATTTATCGGATGCGCCGAGTATTGGAAATTCCCCCAGGATATATGATTATTGACAATATTTATAAAAATGTGAGGGGTGTACTCACTTTTGTGAGATACTGTGTGTATATATATATATATTTTTTTTTAATTTAATATATGAAAATAAACATTTAAATAATTTTAAAAATAATGAAAAATGATTTGAAATTTGATTATTTTAATTATTGAATTGAATGCAATTAACAAATAAAGACAGTTGCTCTGCCATTGATCGGATGTGCCGAGTATTGGAAATTCCCCCAGGATATATGATTATTGACAATTTTTATAAAAATGTGAGGGGTGTACTCACTTTTGTGAGATACTGTGTGTATATATATATATATATATATATTTTTTTTTTTTAATTTAAATATATGAAAAAAAATTTAAATCATTTTAAAAATAATGAAAAATGATTTGAAATTTGATTATTTTAATTATAGCATTGAAATGAATGCAATTAACAAATAAAGACAGTTGTTCTGCCATTGATCGGATGCGCAGAGTATTGGAAATGATTATTGACAATATTTATAAAAATGTGAGGGGTGCACTCACTTATGTGATATGCTGTATATTTATGTAAAATAACATTATTATTTTAATATTTTATTATACATTTTTAACTGTTTTTAGTTGAATATTATTTTTAATTTTGTGTTCATTTTAATTTTATTTTTATCCTTTAAATTTGAATATTATTAAATTTATTAATTTCTATTGCCTCCATCCATGACTGGATAGAAGGAGAGCGGGGAAAATGTATGAAACGGAATCCTCGGCGTTGTGGGTCTAGAAAGAGGCTCCCAGGTGTCCAATGTGTTATCGGCACAAAGAACAGGAAACGCCATTACCACGGTACCCGGTCACTTGGGCATCGTTCACACGTGTGGTAGGAAGGTGATGAAAAAAAAGACAGTTGATCTGCATTTTTACTGCCCCCAAACCGCCCGCTAGCGAGTTACCACAGTCATCATGTTGGTATACATTGTTGCGGTGCAGCAGATCTTCTACATCATCTAAAATATGACAAATGGCATCGTTCGACGCGTTTCGTCTCCGGAGTGGTGACTTTATCGAGCTTGCCGCGATGACCAAAATCATTTTTGGCTTTATATAATTCTTAAAGATATTGTTTGTGAAAAAGATGAAGAATGGAAAAAGTGTCATTAAAATGTATTAAAAGTATAAATAAAATTTATCGTAACCAAATAACACAAAAGTGACAGTAGATATTGTAGCTTCCCTTCCCTAGGTGTGGTGACTGCATTCATTCTTGCAGGTAAAGAACATCTTCTACAAGTACAGGAAACCCCAGCTGATCCTTCCAGAAATCCGGTGTCTCTGTCACTTCCTGTGCACTGAAATTGTTATCAGCTTTCCCAGCTATCATCTGTGTACTGCACAATGCCCCTCCCCCTTTGTAATGGAAATGAGGGGAGGGGCCAGATCTAGCCTATCTGATGTGGAGGTCCTGTAAGAAATGTCAGGAGGCATATTGTCAATAATGTGACAGAGATGCTGGCAACCAGTATTCCCTATCAGAGTCCCTACTTATATCTGGAATCCTCATCAGAGTCCCCCCTTTTATCAGGGTTCAGTGGTGTGGATCCCTTCCCTTCGATGTTATAGATGACAGTGAAAACACAATAAACCAATGCTATTTA
>BLSH010374259.1:140357-154942 GCA_018402905.1 Glandirana rugosa | reverse complement strand
CCCCCCCCCCCCCCCCCCCGTCCCCCCTACGGCTGAAAAACAAGTTCTGCTCGGCATGCCACATAGAGCGATGGGAAGACCAGATAGCATCTAACAGTGGGAGTGGCTTACAAAAAGAACGATTAAACAGAACAGTTCCACCATGAACTATGTAATACCGGGTCCTGCCTGATTGGATGTGTATGGGGGGTTTGGGTTTGTACTGAGATTACATTGTTGATGGCAGAGATATTGAACATTATGACTATCTGCTCCCATTGAGGACAGGTTCTCTTTAAGGCTGACCCCGCCCACTGAGGACAGGCTCTCTTTAAGGCTGACCCTGCCCACTGAGGACAGGCTCTCTTTAAGGCTGACCCCGCCCACTGAGGACAGGTTCTCTTTAAGGCTGACCCCGCCCACTGAGGACAGGTTCTCTTTAAGGCTGACCCCGCCCACTGAGGACAGGCTCTCCTTAAGGCTGACCCCGCCCACTGAGGACAGGCTCTCTTTAAGGCTGACCCTGCCCACTGAGGACAGGCTCTCTTTAAGGCTGACCCCGCCCACTGAGGACAGGTTCTCTTTAAGGCTGACTCCGCCCACTGAGGACAGGCTCTCTTTAAGGCTGACCCCGCCCACTGAGGACAGGCTCTCTTTAAGGCTGACCCCGCCCACTGAGGACAGGTTCTCTTTAAGGCTGACCCCGCCCACTGAGGACAGGTTCTCTTTAAGGCTGACCCCGCCCACTGAGGACAGGTTCTCTTTAAGGCTGACCCCGCCCACTGAGGACAGGCTCTCCTTAAGGCTGACTCCGCCCACTGAGGACAGGCTCTCCTTAAGGCTGACTCCGCAAACTGAGGACAATTTCTTTTTAAGGCTGACTCCACGCAACTGATAACAGGTGCTCTTTAAGGCTGACTCCGCCCACTGAGGACATGCTCTCTTTAAGGCTGACTCCACCCACCAATCATAGTTTCTCTTTAAGGCAAACTCCTCCCTCTGATGACAGATGCGCTTTAAGGCTCACTCCTCCTATGGGTAGGAGAAAGCTGTCATTAGAGGGAGGAGCCAGCCTTAAAGAGAAACTATCATTGGTGGGTGGAGTCAGCCTTAAAGAGAGCCTGTCCTCAGTGGGTGGAGTCAGCCTTGAATAGAACCTGTCCTCAGTGGGTGGAGTCAGCCTTAAAGAGAGCCTGTCACTAGTTGGTGGAGTCGGGAGTAAAGAGAACATGTCATCAGTGGGTGGAGTCAACCTTAAAGAAAACACGTTACTAGTTGGTGGAGTCAGCATTAAAGAGGACCTGTCTTCAGTGGGTGGAGTCATCCTTAAAGAGAATCTGTCATCAGTGGGCGGAGTTGGCATTAAAGAGAACCCTTCAGCAGTGGGCGGAGTCAGCCTTAAAGAGAACCTGTCATCAGTTGATGGAGTCGGAATTAAAGAGAGCCTGTCACTAGTTGGTGGAGTTGGGATTAAAGAAAACCTGTAATCACTGGGTGGAGTCAACCTTAAAGAGAACCTGTCCTCAGTGGGCGGAGTCAGCCTTAAAGAGAGCCTCTCACTAGTTGGTGGAGTCAGGATTAAAGAGAACCTGTCATCAATGGGTGAAGTCAACCTTGCATACAACTTGTCCTCAGTGGGCGGAGTCAGCATTGAAGAGAACCTGTCTACAGTGGGCGGAGTCAGCATTGAAGAGAACATGTCATCAGTGGGCGGAGTCAGCATTGAAGAGAACGTCATCAGTGGGTGGAGTCAACCTTAAAGAGAACCTGTCTACAGTGGGCGGAGTCAGCCTTAAAGATAAACTGTCATCAGTGAGAGGAGTCAGCCTTAAAGAGAACCTGTCCTCAGTGGGCGGAGTCAGACTTAAAGATAACCTGTCCTCAGTAGGTGGAGTCAGCCTTAATGAGACCCGTCATCAGTGGGCGGAGTTAGCCTTAAAGAGAACCTGTCCTCAGTGGGCGGAATCAGACTTAAAGATAACCTGTCCTCAGTAGGTGGAGTCAGCATTAATGAGACCCGTCATCAGTGGGCGGAGTTAGCCTTAAAGAGAACCTGTCCTCAGTGGGCGGAGTCAGCATTGAAGAGAACATGTCATCAGTGGGCGGGGTCAGCCTTAAAGAAAACCTGTCCTCAGTGGGCAGAGTCAGCCTTAAAGAGAACCTGTCCTCAGTGGGAGGAGTCAGCCTTAAAGAAAACCTGTCGTCAGTGGGTGGAGCCAGCCTTAAAGAGAACTTGTCCTCAGTCTCCGTGGGAGTTGATAGGAACAGTCATAATGTACACTACCATCAACTATATAATGGAGAACAAACCCATAACCCCCCCCCCCCATACACATTGTATCCAATCAGGCACATGATTTCATGGTGGAGATTGTACAATCAGATTGCACAGTGTATGGTTCGCCTTAAAGTAGAATTAAAAGAAAACCTTTTTATTATTATTTTGGATGGAGTAAGGGGGAGGGTTATAACCCCGGTCAGATTTTTTTTGCCATCTGTGACCCCACTGGGGAGATTTCCCCTCACTTCCTGTCCTATAGCCAAAACAGAAGGTGAGGGAAAAATTCCTGTTGTCACCAGCCCAGTCTAGTTTATTGGTTGAACTAGACGGACTTGTGTCTTTTCTCAACCAGACTATGTAACAGACCTGGCGTCCCCATAGGAAGTTTTCCCCTCTATTCCTGTTCTGGTGACAACACAATTTTTTTTTTCTTTCGTGTTTGGTGACACCAGAACAAATAGAGAGGGTGAATCCCCCTAACGGGGACACAGACAGCAATAATACCTTGACAAGGGGTCTCTTCCATCCAATACTACAACTGCAAGTTTTCCCCTCAGTTACACTTTAACCTCTTGTTAACCATCCCACGAACATTTACTGCAGGTGGCGACTCCTGTGCACAGAATCACATACAGGTTAGACAAAGCAGGAGCCAATCGGTGGGTTTCGGCAGACCCGATGTCCGGCCAGGACCCGCCAATCGTTCCCGACAGAGGCAGAACAGCGGTCTGTTAGTACAGAATACAGAGATCTTGTATTTCTGCTAAGCCGGGACACAGATCTCTGTCTCCCCACAGTTAAAGCATCCCCCCACACAGTTAGCAAGCACTCCCCAGGGACACATTTATCCCTTAGATCGCCCCTGATGTTAACCCCTTCCCAGCCAATGTCACTAGTACAGTGACAGTGCATATTTTTTTAGCACTGATCACTGTATTGGTGCCACTGGTTCCCAAAAAGCGTCAGTTAATGTCAGATTGGTCGGCCGCAGTGTCGCAGTCCCGCTATAAGTCGCTGATCGCCGCCATTACTAGTATGCAATAAATAAATAAATACGAATTCCATAAATCCATCCCCTATTTTGTAGATGTGATAACTTTTGCGCAAACCAATCAATGAACGCTTATTGGGATTTTTTTTTTACCAAAAATATGTAGCAGAATAAACTGATGAAGAAATCTGATTTTTAAAAAAAAAAAATTTGTGGATATTTATTGTAGCAGAAAGTAAAAAATATTGTTTTTTCCTTTCAAAATTGGCATTTTTATTTTGTTTATAGCGCAAAAAATAAAAACCGCAGAGGCGATCAAATGCCGCCTAAAGCTCTATATGTAGGGAAAAAAGGACATCAATTGTATTTGGGTGCAGCGTCGCACGACCGCGCAATTGTCTGTTAAAGTAACGCAGTGCCGTATCGCAAAAAAACCGGCCTGGTCATTAACCCGACCGCCGCCGACACCTGACCTAGCAGATAGTATTTTTTTTTTTCAGCCGGCGATTCTCTGTAAGATAAAAGTGGTCATTTTTATCTAGGACGGGAGAGGTGTCCCCTGTCGTTTTCCCGCCGCTTACCGGACCCGCCGGTAGCGGCGCAGACGATCGGTTCTGCTCCCCCCAGTGCCTGGATGCCGAGTGAGGGGAAGATGCCGCCCACTCAGCTCCATAGCATTGCAGGGCGGAAGCGACGTCACGAGTCACTTCCGCCCATAGCTCTTAAAGGGGACATTTTTTTTTTCAATGTCATTTTATTTTTATTTTTTTTATTGCATTTTACTGTAAATGTGAGATGTGAGGTCTTTTTGACCCCCAGATGTCATATTTAAGAGGTCCTTTTTTTTTATTACAAGGAATGTTTACATTTTTTATAATAGGAATAAAGTAATTAATTTTTTTTTAAAGAACGGTGTAAAAATAAAAAGCAAAATAAATAAGAAGAAAAAATTTAAAGCGCGCAGAAGTGAACGCATACGTAAGTCACACCCGCATATGAAAACAGCGTACAAACCACACATTTGAGGTGTCGCCGCGATCGTTAGAGCGAGAGCAATAATTCTAGCACTAGACCTCCTCTGTAACTCAAAACTGCTAACCTGTAGAAAATTTTAACCTTCGCCAATGGAGATTTTTAAGTGCAAAAGTTTGTCGCCATTCCGCGCAATTTTGAAGCGTGACAATGTTGGGTGTCGATTTATTCGGCGTTTAAATATTCTCTTTCACAATATGGAAAAAAATTGGACTAACTTTACTTTTTTCTTATTTTTTAACTCAAAAAAGTGAAAATTTTCCAAAAAAGAATCGCGCTTGTAAGACCGTTGCGCAAATACGGTGCGACAAAAGGTATTGCAACGACCACCATTTTATTCTCTAGGTTGTTAGGAAAAAAAAATATATATAATGTTTGGGGGTTCTGAGTAATTTTATAGCAAGCAATAAAAACTGATTTTAACTCTGTAAACAACAAATGTTAAAAAAAGGGCTCCGGGGCTGAAGTGGTTAAGGGGGGTAAAACCTTCCAGCTGACTCTCCCCATCATCCGCTCCCGGGGGGGGGGGCTGGGTTCCCTTTAAGGCTGACTCCGCCCATCATCCACTCCCGGGGGGCCGGGTTCCCTTTAAGGCTGACTCCGCCCATCATCCTCTCCCAGGGGGGCCGGGTTCCCTTTAAGGCTGACTCCGCCCATCATCGTCTCCCAGGGGGGCCGGGTTCCCTTTAAGGCTGACTCCGCCCACCGGTGGCCGTCTTCTCCCGGGAACAGATGATGGTTACATTGTATCAATCAGCGCCGAGCTGTCATTGGTGGAGCGCACGCTGTCAGCCCCTCCCATAGACACTGAGCTGTGTAGGAGTAGCTCCGCCCACTGTGTACGGTCTCCCGGCAACCATTGACGGCGGCGGAGGGACCCATCGCACTGTGATTGGAGAAGAAATAGTCCGCGGGGAGTCCCGGGGATGTGGAGGGGCGGGGGGGTGACCGGGACGGGAAGCTGTCAGGCCGGGTGTTGTCCCCGGGTGATGGAGGAGGCGGAGGATGTGTGGGGGGAGAGGTGAGGAGGGTGAGGGGAGGAGGCGGAGGGATATGCGGGGGTGAGGAGTCCGGCTTGGATGATATAAGAGCGGAGGGAGTGAGGACGGAGCGGCAGAGTGCAGTGACAACCCGGAGTACTGAGAAGCCTGGAGCCGGCCTGAGACACCCGCATTACCCCTGACAGGTGAGTGACACCCAGACCTACCCACCCTCCACTGGGGCACTACAAGGTCCAGCATGCCTGGCCTCTATACCCTACATTGAGGCACTACAAGGCCCAGCATGCCTGGCCTCTATACCCTATATTGGGGCACTACAAGGCCCAGCATGCCTGGCCTCTATACCCTACATTGGGGCACCACAAGGCCCAGCATGCCTGGCCTCTATACCCTACAGTGGGGCACTACAAGGCCCAGCATGCCTGGCTTCAATACCCTACAGTGGGGCATTACAAGGCCCAGCATGCCTGGCTTCAATACCCTACAGTGGGGCACTACAAGGCCCAGCATGCCTGGCTTCTGTAGCCTACATTGAGGCACTACAAGGCCCAGCATGCCTGGCTTCTTTAGCCTACATTGAGGCACTACAAGGCCCAGCATGCCTGGCTTCTGTAGCCTACATTGAGGCACTACAAGGCCCAGCATGCCTGGCTTCTGTAGCCTACATTGAGGCACTACAAGGCCCAGCATGCCTGGCTTCTGTAGCCTACATTGAGGCACTACAAGGCCCAGCATGCCTGGCTTCTTTAGCCTACATTGAGGCACTACAAGGCCCAGCATACCTGGCTTCTGTACCTTACATTGAGGCACTACAAGGCCCAGCATGCCTGGCTTCTGTAGCCTACATTGAGGCACTACAAGGCCCAGCATGCCTCTGTTCTATTATGGGATGGAGTGTTCCACTATACCTGGGTCCCCATTCCATTGGGACAATACAGGTCCAAACATGCATGTGTTTTTCATTGGGACACTAAAAGTCCCAGCAGACCTTTGTCCTCTCCTTATGGAACTACAAGCCTCAGCATGCCTAGGGCCCTCCTACTGGGGAACTACAGGTCCAATAATGAGTAGGTCCTCCATTGTGGCACTACAAGCCCCAGCATGCTTGTGTCCTTTTATGGGATGGAAAGTCCCGGCATGCCTAGGTTCCCTTGCCTACACTGGAGCACTAGAAGACCCAGCTTGCCCGTGTCTTTTCATGGGATTGCGAGTTCCAGCATGCCTGGGTCCTCCCATTGGGGGCACTACAGGTCCTATAATGCCTGGGTCCTCCATTGGGGCACTGGGTCTTTTTATGGAACTTAAAGTCCTACCATGCCTAGTTCTTCCTCCTCCTATTGAAGTACTAAAAGTCCCAGCAGTGCTCAGAAGTTGTAGAGCTGCATGTGCTGGCATAGAGTGAAACCACAAGTCCCGGGAGGCCTGGGTCCTCCCTTTATGGATCTACAAGTTCCAGCTTGCCTGGGTCCTCCTCTCTCCATTGGGGCACTGAAAGTCCCAGCAGTGCCCATGCTACATATGTTGTAGTGCATTCAGCTCTATCAGGGCATCTGATGTTGTGGGACTACAAGTCTCTGCATGCCTCTATTTCTTCCCTTGTCCTGGTAGGGCTATGAGATCCAGCATGTCCCAAGGTTGGGGGCACCAAGACTCACCCTGGCTGGTTCCTCTCAGTTCATGGGGACTAAAAGTCCCAGCAGTGCTCAGATAAGGGAAGTGGTAGCATTGCATGTGCTTGGATAGAGTTGGGCTACAAGTCTCAGCATGACTGGTTCCCCTCAGGCTGGTACTGGCATGCTGGGGGTTGTAGTGCCCATGATCCATAAGCTGGCTAATTCTTGGAGGCTCAGAGGCTGATTTGTAGTTTCAGCAGGGCAGTGCCAGGCTGTGCCCGGTATTGGGTGTGATGTCAGGCAGGGAAGGGTTAATGGCCGCAGATCCCTGCGATCTGATAGGTCTTATCTCCTCTTGAGCAGTCACACCGGGCGCTCTGCCCTGCTTATTGGCCGCAGCTGCTCAGAGCGGTACCGAGCGCCTGGCATGTCCCGGAGCACCTGTAACTATGGCTGGAGGATTGGCATTGCCAGGGTGGAGGAATGCCTGGGGAGGGTTGGCATTGCCAGGGTGGAGGAATGCCTGGGGAGGGTTGGCATTGCCAGGGTGGAGGAATGCCTGGGGAGGGTTGGCATTGCCAGGGTGGAGAAATGTCTGGGGAGGGTTGGCATTGCCAGGGTGGAGAAATGTCTGGGGAGGATTGGCATTGCCAGGGTGGAGGAATGTCTGGGGAGGATTGGCATTGTCAGGGTGGGGTTGGGGGTGATGACTTTACTGGTGGGGTCAACATTTCCCATGGGGTTCAAGTTGAAAATGAAATTGGTTGGCCCTCCCGGGAGATCATTGCCATACCAGCTGGCTGCCAGCTGGGGGAGGGGTTAATAAGTCCTCTGTATCTAGAATCACCCAGGAAAACTACAAGTTGCTCGTCATTGCTGTTCCATATTTCATTTGGATGTTGGCCTTGGATCCTCCCGTATGAATTTTCCCCTCCATGTGATGTGGATTTCATTGCTGGTGACACGGGAGGAATCATCTGTCTGGGAATCCGCAGGCTCGCCATCTGTTCTGCAGAGCCTTGGGTGTTTTTGGAAAGTCTGCATGCCTGTGTGGCGGTGACCCGTGCCGGTGTGGGGGGGGGGTTTACCTGTCTAGATGGCTTCCCCCAAAATATTTTCCTGTATCCAGGGAGGGACCTGAGTGGGGGTGCCAGCGGGCACAGGGAGCTGCACGGGAAACGTCACAACCATTCACCTAGTGTAGAATCCTGACCAACCTCCTGTTGGCTCAGTGTAGTTCTGAGGGGGCATAGTCTTCTCTTGGGGGTGGGCTCAGTGTGACTTCTGGGGTCTCCTTTAATCTGTGACATGCGTGGGCTCTCCAGTCCTGGCGATCAGCCCATGGGGGGCAGTTGGTATGAGAAGTTTGGACTGCTCAAAGTTCTCAGGAGGCACCAAGGGACCTTCATTAACACAATTGGATGTCTGAACCATATTGACGTGTAGAGGAATGCAGAAGATTGGGGGTGGGGGTGATTTAATTTCAGCCCTCGCACCATTGTCCTTTGACACTCATTGCCACCACGAGCCAAACCGCTGCACAACCGGACCATGAAGAGGAAACGTTCGCTAATTCCATGCTGGATATTTCCTACAATCTGTTTCCGAAAGATTAAACAAGCTACATGGGATCATTGAAAGATCAGTATAACCAAATCTTACTGTAATGGTGGATAGTAGAGACCCCCTGGGTGGGTGGGAAGACCCCAAGTTGGGACCCGGGATGATGGGTAGGTTTTTTGGAGCCCCAGATAAAGGGTATTGAGAACCCCAGTTGGATAGTGGAGGTGCATCAGTAGGAGACCCCTGGTTGATTGAGTTGAGGGCAGTGAGACCCCTGGATAGTGGTTTGTAGATCCCCCTTCAATAATGACCACATTAGGTAAATGGTGGGTGGTGAGAACCCTGGATGTTTGGAGGGTAAGTGGTGAGACCCCTTGATGGTAGACTGATTAATTGGTGGGTGAGACCTTTAGCTGGATGCTAATGAAACCAACCTCTTGCTCGATGGCAATAAACCTCTAGTTCAGGGATAAGTAATTAGCGGACCTCCAGATGTTGCAAAACTACAAGTCCCATCATGCCTCTGCCTCTGGTGTCATGCTTGTGGCTGTCAGAGTCTTGCTATGCCTCATGGGACTTGTAGTTCTGCAACATCTGGAGGTCCGCTAATTGCATATCCCTGCTCTAGTTGAACAGTGGATGGGGAGACCCCTGATTGGGTGGGTGGTGAAACAAAGAGCCTTTAGTTGAATGGTGGATGAGGCCCCCCCCTCAGTTGGATGGTAATGAAATTCCTAGTTGGCATGGGGGAGGGGGGATGGTGAGACCCCTCTGCTTGGTAATGAACCTCTAGTTGAATGATGGTTGAGACCCTTGGCTAGATGGTAATGAAACTCCTAGTTGGCATGGTGGTGGGCAATGAGACCCTTCTGTTGGGTGGTGTGGGTGATGAGGCCCCTGGTTGGTGTTGAACCTCTAGTTCAGTGGTCTCCAAACTGCGGCCCCCTGCTTGATTTTATCTGGCCCTTGGAGCGCTATTTCCATCCACTGATTCCAACAATGGTGCATACCCCCCTCCTGAAAACACCAATGAAGGGGCAGTGTTCCAATGACTCCAACAATGGGGCACAGTTCCTCCCCCAAAGACCCTAATGATGGAGCATTATTGCTCCCACTGACAACTAAGATGGGACTTTGTATAAACCCACTGACGTGGGGACCTTTTCTCCTCCCAATGGCCTAAAGTCTGCCCTCCGCCCCCTGCTCTAGTTGAATGATGGGTAAGAGACCCCTAGCTGGATGTTAATGAAACTCCTAGTTGGCATGGTGGGTGGTGAGACCCCCTCAGCTGTATGGTAGAGGCCTATGATTGGATGGTGGGTAGTGTAAATCCGACCCAATAGAATTTTTCTTTCGGGTTTATATCTTGTGTGGCTGTGCTTATAGTGACAAGCTCCTGGGGGTGAGGATGCAATTGGGGTACTTTTTTTTTTTTTTATTTTGTATTTCAATGTAAATGTGGTGGTCTTCATGTGGATCTATATGGTTACTTTTTTTGAAAGGTGGCACCCATATGGCATAAGGGAAGTAGGTGACTTCTGGTGCTATGGCGTCTACATTTCTCTGTTCATGGGTTTAATGTAAAAACCCTTGGAAGTTCACAGAATAATTCTGATGGTCAGGTTAGGGGGGTCTCAATAAGTGAACTGACTTGGGAAGTGTAGTGATCATGGATGGGAGAGTAAAGCCTCGTACACACGGTTCGACGATCGCATACAACAGGTCGTACTCACGACTGTTGTATGCGAAATCGATCGTTCGTATGCGCGATTTGAACAGTCGACCATATGACGGTCGTACAAGGGAGTTGTATGAGCAGACTAGAAAACTTGGTCGTACCAACAAGCGCTCATACGACCGTTGTACCGTGTATACAGAGAAGTTGGAACAACAAGTTGTATTGTGCAAAGCACGCATGCTCCAAAGTCAGGAACGGCCGGACGCTAATTACATGCACCTGAACGTTCTTTCTTTGGTCGTACGATCGTGTAGTGCAGTCAGAATGCTGCGTACAACAGCCAACATGCGATCGTCAAACCGTGTGTACGAGGCATTACTAACGGAGGTTGTAAATGCTACAAATCCATATGTAATGAGATGAGGTTTAGAAATGGCAACGTGCAGCTTGTTTGACAAGGCGGCAGTCTTGGAGGACTTGGTGTACTTTTTTGGATTAAAGGGCCCTGAGCTGTGGCTTCCTGCACTGCTCCCTCTGGGGCCATCTTCTTGGCAATGCTTTGCTTCCAACTCCTGGCTTCCTGTTGGGGGTCTTCATGCTGCTGTGGCAAGACGCCACCATTAGTGGTGGGTAGATTTATCACACTGTACAAAAGATGAGGGAAAACGGTCTATTGCTTTGTGAAAGGCTTCTTTACAATTTGAGTAGCTGAATGGCAGCAAAGCTAATAGAAATGGAAAATGGTCTTGTAGATCTCCATAGTTCTAATAAAGGGATGGCCATATCTAGGGTCAGGAAAACGAGCCGCCACATGACCTCTGCCCTGACATTGAGCCAACTGCCCTTTGTCACAGGATCCACGTGACTTTTGCCATAGCTATTTAAGCCCCTAAGCTTTGTGTAGATTTACTACAGGCTTTGCAAGTTGCCATGCAAGCCATATTTTTCAGTCGGGCGACTTCTTTATCACTTTTTTTTTTTTTTTTGCCTAGGATATAGGGCTTGGTGATTGAGCCTTGTGACATTTATGGAGGGGACTTGTCAGTCCACCTTAAACGCAGGGCATCGTTGCTGCATGATCGTCGCATTGCCATATCTTATCGTCCAAACATCTTATCAGAGATTTTGTCTAGAATCCGTTGTAATGGCTTCTGCTTTTCTCATATTGCCAAACTAATATAGATCTCTGTGCAAGGAGCTGATTTCCATCTGTTGGGGGTGCAAATTCTGAGCAATGCCCCATGTCCAGCCCCTCGCCATCTTGTGCTTTCATATTGCCCACCTTATCTGCAGCCACATACTCTTCTCCCTGGGGCTCCTGACATCTTAGACTTGTACTGCCTGCCATGTTTGTATCTGCATACCATTCTCCCAGGGGTGCTACATCTCCACACACGCTCTCAACTTCTGGGGATCCACTATTTGCCACCATTTTCAGGATCCACATCTGCACCCATATACCACACCGTTCTGCCATATGTCCCACATCTGAACACCTATGCCAGCCTGCTATCTATCCCCATGTACTAGGATCTGGCATCTGCACTCATGTCATGCCACCCTGCTATCTGTCTGACAGGATCCCAAATCTGAACCTATATACCATACCGTCCTGCCATCTATACTCATGCACTAGGATCCCACATCTGCACCCATATGCCATTCTGCCAGGCCCCACATGTGTACCCCTAAATCTACAATCTGTCTCCATGGACCAGGATACAACCTCTTTGACAGATGGTAGGGCATATTGGCAAAGATGTTGGATCCTGGACCATGGAGACCGATGGCAGGATTTAGGGGTACAGATGTGGGGCCTGGCAGGATGGTATATGGGTGCAGATGTTGATGGACCATGCTAGCCTGCCACCTGCCCCCCCCCATATACCAGGATGCCATATTTGCACCCATAGGCCATGCCATTTGTCAACCTATACCAGAATCCCACATCTGCACCCACATATAACTCAATCGGTCTCCCATGTACCATTCTCCCTATGGATCCCTAATCTGTGCCCACTTGTATCCTTTCTTCTTGCACCCCCATACTTTTCTCTGCAGTCTCTAGTGTCGGTGTATACAGTTTCCACCAGTCTTCCCTTATTAGCAGAGCTGGTCCTCGGCACTCTATATATAGCTAGGCCTGCTCATCGGTAATGCTGATACACCCTGGTTAAAATAGCCGAGTGCAGCTTCAGAGACTGGAGTGATATCACTGAGGGGGTTTGAGCTTCCCCACGTGAAAATGAATCCTCTACAGCTCCACTTCTGCCTTATAACCCCCCCATTATGGTTGTACAGGGTGCTCATTCTAGTATTTCCAGAATAGTATTCTGTCAATTATCTTTAAGAACTCCCCTGAGCTGTAATCAAGTTCACCTGTAGATAAGATCTCATCGCCGCGAGGGAAGTCTAGACACCTGCAATGCTGTCGGCATTCTGTTCATTGTGCAGAAAAAAGTCTAAATGGTATTGCTGGAGCAGATTTCAGATGTGTCTGCAAGATAATTTGCCCTTAGAGGAGAAGTCAGTTCTCAGAAGATCACAATTCCCCCACCCCCAGCTTGTCTCAAAAGATTTGGCAGTAAGACCTTCTCCCCATAGCTCTCAACTCTGTCCCTCTTTTGGACCCCTCTTTCTTTCTCGAGTGATTCCAGCAGTGGTCCTCTGCCATGCAGAGTTGTATCCCTCACTTTGGGACCTCTACCTGCAGAGGATCCAACAGTAGGCTCTTCTGCCATAGCACTGAACTGTCCCCCTTGGGACTTCTACCTTCAGAAGTTGGCTCTTCTCCTAGTTCTGTCCCTGTTTGTGAAAATGGAAACTTGGGTGTGCAGACTTGACACTCGAGGGGCACAGACCTGGATGAGTGACATTGGCTTAAATGTCCATTGCCACCTGCTTTGGAGGATTCAGCAGTGAGATCTTCTCCCATAGCTCTGGACTGCCTCCCTTTGGCCCTTTTGGGGCACCTCTTCTACCTCCAGTGGATCCAGCAGTGGTAAATGCTCCTGAGCTCTGTCCCGCTTTTGGACCTATTTTCTACCTCAAGAGGAGGCACAGCACTGGAATCTTGCATACAGAGTCCTATCCCTCTTTAGAGCCTCTACCTCCCAGACAGTGGGGTCTTCTCCCATAGCTCTTGAGCTCTGTCCCTCCCTTAGAACCCCCCCCCCTCTTAATGGAAACTTTGGTTATAGTCACCTGGAACTTGGTGTGCAGACCTAGATTGGTGGCATTGGCTCAGAAGTCCATTGCCCCCTATTTTCCAGAGGTTCCAACAGTGGAATCTTCTCCACTGCATTGTTTTATCCTCACATTGGAATCTCTACCTCCAGAGGAGGCAACCATGGGATCTTCTCCCATAGCTCTGAGCTCTGTCTGTTTGGGATCTCTTCCTCCTGAGGCTCCAGCACTGGGGTCTTCTCCCATAGCCTCAACGCTAATATAATGTGTGCATATGTCTCCATTGGAGTCAAGAGATGAGGAACCTGCCTGTTGGGTGAGGGTGAAGGTACCCAACTATCCAAAATGGATTCTACCACGGATCTCCTTAAAATGTAGTCTGGCAGTCCCTGGTTTCAGGCAGGATCACCAGGGATTAATGTAATGAAACATGCAGGTTTAAAACTGAGTTACTGGGTTACAAAGGTATTGAAGCTGGTGGATCAGCAGAATGGCCCGGGTACTAGTGCTGGCAGGAAGGGTATGTTGGTGGCGGTTTCTGTGCAGGCTTCCTTTAAGAACAGTAGCTGCTCTCAGCCTCCCTGGGGTGACACTCTGGCTGTAGACAGAAGAGGTGGATTAATTTGTTGCTTTATGAGCTGTGACAATGTGTTTGTATTGCAATATGCTGGCAGCGGCTTTTTATGACATTAAGCTGTGCTGGAGAGACTTGAAACCTGCTACTTGCCGGGAAATGGCGTGTCTGAGCAGAGTGAGGGTGTCCTTGATGTGCAGGTTGTGTTCCCAACGAAACCGAAGACAGTCAAGCAGATCTGGGCTGGGAACCACACAGCACCCAGTAGGGCTCCTTCAGACCCCACCAAGGGGTTGCAGGTAGTTGAAGCCTCGACCTAGAATAGTTCTTGAGGGGGTGCTGTGGGACCGTTCATGGTGCAAAATGTGGGCTCTGTAGTGGTAAAGATTGGGAAGGGGTGGGGGATTGTTGCCCAACTTTTGCACCCATTTGGTGCACAAGACCTATGCCACAACTCAATGTGGGCCACCAAGAACACTTAATCAAACACATGACTGATATTGGCCCAGCCAGAGTTTTCTAAAATCTGGGGACTCAGATCTGTAGGACAGTGCTCCTAATGAGCCACCAATATCTCTTGATAAGGAAAACATGGGCAGTGCCCTTCATATGGCCATGGGGGGGAGGGGCAGAAATGGCTTTATCACAGGTGACTAGGCTGGCAAGAGTCTATACAATTTTGGTAAC